>JBBPDH010000104.1:25493430-25503653 GCA_037974565.1 Clupeocharax schoutedeni
TGGGCCAGCTCATGGTAAACATTACTAAGGGGCTACAGAAACACATACAAAACACATCAACATCATAATAAAGAGCTAATTAACTATCCGTACACTAAAACTCCACATTAAATGAATCAGGAATTATTTTATATATTTGCCTTACCTTAATGAACCTGCCCACGATCTGTGATGTGTATTTGGGGAGCTGCTGCACCTTGCCATGGAGAATGAGAGAGACCAGGATGTACTTCTTGTATGCCTCTAGCATGATGTGACTGACTGCCATAGCTGGAGTGGTTATCGCCTAAGAGGAGGAGGAGGACAGGACGTTACAGCTCAAGGCTGCAGTAAGCTGCAGCTTGTTTGTTTCTTATTTATAAGGGGCTCACAGAAGGTAAAGCGCAGACATTTAATTAAAAAACAAGTGAAAGGAAGTTCTTGTCTCCAAGTTTCATTCGTGTAATTCATATTACTAGAACAGTGTGCAATTCTCCCATTACACAATGGAATTTAAAACATATCAGTCTACATCATATTCTGTATTGGGGTGAACGATCAACACACCCAGAGGGGGATCCCACATCTTCTAGAACATCAAATTCAAAACCACGACGAAGACCCAATTTCAGCAAGAAACTAACATGGCAGTTTCAGACGCAGATCAGGGTAAACCGTTTTACAGCACTAGTCACTTAACCTGTGCTCTGTCTCGTCTGCTACTGCTTAACCGGAATCATTTAAGTTCGGTCACTCCTGCACGCATTTGGCCACTGAACTTTCTGCAGACAGGCAGCACTTTGAAATGACGAGAGGCAGAAGGGTGGAAGACAGCCACGAAGGGCAGTCTATTCACACAGATCACATTTTTAAACAGATTAAAAAATCTAAGCAACTGCTATTGCACAAAATAGATTAAGTCAAGCACTTTTATTGCCCCATGTCTATATATAAAACTTTCAAGGCCTTGATATTTTCGAGGATTCTAGGGACCTGTGCCAAAGGAGCCAAGTGTTCAGAAGGGAATCATCAGCAGAGCCACGTTTACAGCAAATCATCAAAAGCCACCAATTTAGGAAACGTCTCCAAAATGCAGTAAGTACAGAGTTATGCACACAAACCATTTTTGCTCAGTATTTATGGCATGCTAGAGACTTCACTTTCTTCTGCCACAAGAAGAAGTACAAACTCATGGGTTTAGTGACATGATAATTGGATAATGGGTCTAATCTTGTGCGTCATGCCCCCCCTTTTCCATAAAACCAGTCCAGGAAACCCGTAAGAGTGACGCACATTGGTCTTCAATGTTGAAAGGTTGTAAAGCTCTGATTTAAAGCATTAATCAATAAACAATAAAAATGATATTTGTTCTTTCAAAGGAGGAGAACCACATTTAGCTCCTCAAAGGACCTTTCAAATGAACAGCAGTAAATGTGGAGTGTGAACAACATTTTTGAGGTTCAAAGTATACACACAGATAACGTGAAAAACAATTCAGGAACCTATGTAATGCGGCTCCTGTACAGTTTTTATACTGAAAACGATGTAAATGGTACCTGCTCAAAGAAATACAGTGCCCTTTCAAAGTTCTTCAGACCCGTGTAGATCATGCCGCCGTAATAGTAGTAACACAGAAAGTGCTTTGCGTCGTAGGCTCCGTTCTCCTTGCAGATGTCCATCATGTCCAGCTCCAGGTAAGGAACTGCGGGTTTGAAGCACTTTGCCAGCAGGCACAGCTGGAGAGACAGTGAGGCAGCACTTATTATACACTTATAACAGTCCTTAACCCTTTATTATCCACTTTAAAACTGTAATTGTCATTTGGTCCACACCAAGCACAAATCTGAAGACACTTTAAACAAACTAACATATTTGTCATATGGGATTGTTAACATTTAGCTAAATAAAAATAACTTTCAGGTTAAATTGTGAACAGAAGAATTTGAATGACACGTGATCAAACGGGCAGGAGAAACTGCACAAAATATCATCTTGTTCAGTGGCATTATTTCTATCGACAACCTAAACTGAATGTGTCGATTTGTGCCTCTTTCGCAAATTAGTGTTTACATGGTGCTCGAGTTTAGTAGAATTAAACTATTTGCAATGGTAATGGCTTTTTAGTGTGACCATATCCTGTGATCAGCAGTCATCTAATACATCCAAGTTAAAGCTGAATGCTTTTGGTCAGATTGTAAAATGCTAAAATCTCATGAACTCACCTGACACAGGTCTGCATGAATTGAGGTAAGCTGGTTTGTGTTCATCTGCATTTTTTCTATTGCCTGTTTAAGTATACTTATCCCTCGTAAAGGCTGTGAAGAAAAAGCACATTAAACAGGTTAGTTCTTTTGTCCCAGAATCATATGCCTCGAACACACGGCATGACTTTCAGAGCCATCAAATGGCTGTACTGTTCGCACTACACCTGATATCTAGATTTTTGAGGGGGTTTTGGCCGCTGAGTGATACGTGACAGGCGGTCACACAAAGATCGTTCATCAAGAGGAATCTCCAACCAGTTTGCCTCCAAACCACGATTTGTCTCAAAACACACGAAAAGTGAAGCGGGGGAACGACAGGGAGCCTTTTCTTCCATCAGCAAGAAGCGACCAGTCAGAGTTGTTTAATTAAGTTAAGAAAAAAGTAAGAATATGAATATTAAAATAAAGAGCATCAATTCCTCCACCAGGTTTCCCCTCCACTCTGTCCTGAGCCCTCACTGGCTGAGCCTCGTCACAACACTTTCCACTCTACAGATTCGGGCTCGCTGACAGGGCCAGATGTTTGCACCGCTGGATATCTGTCGGGCGGCTAAAAAAATATCTCAGGCAGCTTCACTGATCACCTCAAACTTATCAATCAAGAGAGGCCCCTTGTGAACGCCGGGTTACCTCAGATGCATGATTTCAATCAGCAGAAAATAAGAGCTAAAACTGTATAATGTGAACTTAGCATTAGATGTCTGTTATCTTGTACCATAACACATCTTCTATTAAAAGTATCCTTAATGTCTTAAATATATTCCAATTACATTTTTAATGATGTGTATAGCTAATTCGACCTGGAAATATCAGCATTCATTAGTCACACGTTGCTTGGATGAAAGAACCCTTACCTGCTTCCGCTCCACTAGGGCATTAGTCAACTGATGGCAGAGGCCAGCAACTAAAACACAGACAATGCAAAGGCAAAGGTCAAACTTTTATCCTCTACTAAGTGGACATTTTTTAGGGCACATGGGCGAGTCTCAGGTGTGGCATGATTTCAATTTCATCTTAACATCCACAATAAATGACCTCATGCAGTTTTAGGAGAAAACCCTGTGTGCTTTTCAAGGTGCAAAATGCTCTGTTTTAATTGTTCACAGTGGTGGTAAACCAGATATGTGCATTAATACGCTCCTTCACTAAAAGTCTTGAAAAGAATTTGTTATGAATGTGTTGCTTGATGCTTGAGACATCATTTTAGAAGCTTTTTTTCTCAAACTAAAGACATTCATGGTGAAAAGGTACAAACAGGGCATTATGAGGCAAAGCAGAATAGCTATTTTGTCATATACTCCATATAAATACTCAGAAGACACATGTAGATCCACTGATGGGTAAATAAAATAGCTATATTTGTGTTTGAGATGTAACACTTGGCTCCACCAGTGTAAATACATCACCAGAGTAAATACAACCATAAACCATTTTATGCTAACTACACCCCAATCATTAAAATGTTCCTTTACCCACAAATAAACAAGAAACTGGCAAAAAAAATGAAAGAAAGAAAATATATATATATTTTGTATTTACAGCTAGACCGTCCACTATGAGTCATCATCTGAACTTTCCTCTCTTTCAAACCTGCACCATTTTAGTAAGAGTGCTCACACCCTAGAAGAATATGAGAGTTAGGCTGAATATTCAGAAGCATCAGTAAACTTACAGGTGTCTGTTGCGTATCGGATGTGCTCTCCATTGCATGTGCTGATGAAAAGCTGGACTTGAGAAAACAACGTTTCAAAGTCAGGGATGTTTGGCATGGAGAACTTGACGAATCTAGAACAATCAAACAGAGAAGAAAAAGTGAGTCAGTCAGCTTCTCTATGAAATAATGAAGTCTAAAGCTCTGTATCTTGTTAAAATAATTTAACAGCCATCGTTACGTAGCGTAAGCTTTTTCTTATGTTAATAACAATTGCAGATTTTTGTGTTTTCAATAACTTGAATTGTTTTTAAGCCCTTGTTCATGTTTTGTAAAAGCAGGTGTTCTGTGTGTGGAATGATACCCAGCGTGACCATGGTTTGTACTGAAGCCAGGCATCATTTCATGCCGTAGGCTGTAACACAAAACAGGCTGCAAGACAAATGCATCCTTTTGTATGCCAACATTCAAAAGCTTTTTAATGAAAAACTTGATTGACAGCATCACAACATGCTCGTTAACTGGTTCAAGTCAAAATCATTACTGTCATAAATTACTTGACTATACGACTGTACAACGTTCTGAGCACAAGGATGTGAGCCACTCTAACTTCTGCCATATTGTGTATAATATTACTGCTACATCACTCCTAAGGAGTTGGAGTCTGTTCCCTTTGGTGCAGAATCATGGTCATTTTAAGCTGGATGGATGCATGAACTTGATCTAAATGTTCAGACAGAAGTCACACCTCATCACCTATGTATCACAATTTGGGCCGCTTTTATCTGCAGCGTGACCTGTAGAGTCTTAATTAATCTGTCTGACTGACAGTGCAAATCAGTTTGTTTGAGACTGATCCTGGGATAGTGACTCACAGCACAGCCAGCACGCCAAGGGAGTGCTCTTGGATGTCCAGTGCCCCCAGGACGGTGTCCAGGTGGGAGAGGTTCTTGGCCAGTAGCTCCCCACTCTTGTTAATCAGCTCGCACAGCTGAGTCATCTGACCTGAGAACAACACAGCGGGAAGATAAAGACGCAGGGGAAGGTTATATTTGGTAGAAAAGAAAATTACTTAGAAAAAGGCTCAGACTGTTTCTCTGCTCCTGCAGCTGTCAGTCAGTTTGCACAGGTGAACAGACAACAGGTTTCTTTATACACTATGTACTCAGACAGGCAGTAAAAGACCCTGAGGTCACGTGGCCCATAGGCAGGAGGGGTATAAAGAACCCCAGCACTCCTTACACCACCGTAGAGGGAGAGTTTCTGAAAGATGCATTCATGGCTACAATTTTAGCTGGGGTCCCCCTTAACAAGGATACCTCACACGATACAGGGCCCTTTCATGGTACGGTCAATGGTAATCTGACACAAAACCTGTGTTTATTTATTTAAAGTTGACTGTACTAGAAATTCTAAGTAAAGCACATACACGAGTTTAAAAACTAAACATTATTTTGTCTATTAAATATATATCTCTAACCTAAAGAATCGTTTAAGGCGAAATGACAAAATATTCTTTTTTGTGATTATACTGAAGCAGATATAGACTGTGTCTCATTATACCCATTTTCGACCATTAAAAAATGTAGAAATATAGTTAAGCCCAAATGTGCTCACTCATAAAGGCCATGTACAGAAATAAGTCTCAAAAAACCACATTACAAAATCACAGTTTATGTAACATCACAAATGCAACACATTTACACATCCTGTTCAGTCTACAGGAGTTTAGCCATCAGGATTGAGCACTACCAGGGGCTGCATTGTGCAGCTTTAATGCAAATCAAATCCACAATATATTGGCATGGAACGTACAGTCACCCAGCATTGTTATCACTAATATTTATATATGCTACATAGACTTGTTCTGGGCCAGGTGGTGTGGAGGAACTTGACTGGTTCGCACACAGCCAGGCCTTCTTGTTATCAAGTGTCTGACCTCATAAATTCTCAACAGAATGAATGGACATACATTCCCACAGAAACTCCAAAAACTGTTAACGTCTATGTAGTTGAAAGTAATGTCGTTAAACTTCGTTAGTGTAATGCTGTATTCGTCAAAATATGTATTTTTTTTTACATACATATACATAAACATATATTGATAAAATATTAAATAAGAAATATGCAAATTGTACTTTAAAACCCCAAACACTTTATAGAGTAATAAATGTGAAAGTAAATTCATCTGTGAAACATGACCCTAAGATGTGAGCAATTTCACTGTTGATTTCACAACATATCAGCACAGTTAGTTATAAACTAAAAGGGGCCCAAGGGAGGAAGACTGAGTTTTTAAACTTAAATATATGCTTGAGATACAGAACAAAACAGTTGTACCTAATCATACATTCCTCTGTGCACACCTGCAACTCATGCAGTTTATAACCTGCCCTACTAATGTGGGCTAATGTAGCCACTGTTTTTAGCATTAGCCTACTGTTTACCAAAGCTAGAGAGGTTTTCGTGATGAAAGTGAGACTTTAAATGGAGATTTTAGAAGCTGTTTCTGGTTGTGGTGAAATGGAGGGAATGCAGAAGTGCTAAATAATAAACACAGAAGAAGTACTGACTCATAGGAGGCTAACAGCTTCAGCTGGCCTCCGGTCCACCTTAAATAGTCCATAAGTGAACTGAGAGAGCCCGAGGCGGCGGAGTGCAGCGGCTGCAGCTTTTTAAGGTCCAACGGGAAAATTCCGAGCATCCCTGGTTAGCTATCGTTAGCATGTTAGCAGCTAACACGCTAACAGAGGCCATCGGGAGGTATCGGAGCCGTACCTTGAGCAGACAACTGCCGGACATTGTTAACGAACTGCTCCAGAGCCGAAGCCATGTCTCTGCAGCCAGCCGGAAGCTGGTTTTCATTCAAATGTGAGGAGAGAAGAGGAGCGAACGCGGCACGAAGGATCGGGCCTCGGCCGCCACCGAGAGAAACACGATTATCGCGAGACTCCGCTTCTCGCGAGATTTGAGGTCACTCGTAAACAAGTCCCTGAAGAGAAAAAAAGTCGTGCACTTTATGAAGACGATACAAAAAATAAATAAATCCAGACCACTTTGGGTTTACATGAATACGTTTTAATGCCAACTCTTTAAACTTTTCCCCTCAAAATCAAACGAACATTACACCAAAGATGTTTTCGTGGAGAGGTTCCACTCTGTAAGATTGGTGAAAAGCAGGATTGCAGCATTTGCACACACACAATGTGAACAAAAATATTGGGACAAAACACTCCACTACCCACACACCATCCGTCTCACTTGTACTTCCACTCATTGTACATTTTATGAGCTCAATCTACACTTTATAGCCAAAAGTATTGGGACAAACCTGTATTTCAGGGTTTGGGTTAGGCCCCTCACTGCCAGTGAAAGGCAATCTTAATGCTTCAGCATTCCAAGACATTTTTTTGGACAACGCCATGCTTCCAACTTTATGGACACAGTTTGGGGAAGAATCTAATTGCCCCACACAGAGCCCTGACCTCAACCTCATCCAACACCTTTAGAAAAAAGGTATCTTTTTTCTTTCTTGTTGTACTGAGCACGCTAACAAAACAAGAATTTCCTCAGGATAGGCTAAATAAAGCTATTTTTTAAAATCTTAGAATCCTATTTTATTTTATGTTTGTCTTGTATGTTGGTCATAACATAAGCAGTTTCATCAGGGATCAGTACAGTTTTCTGATTCGGATACAGTAAATTCAACATATTACTACAGTGGAATACACAGTACTATACAATTATTACCATTTATTAGTCCCACAGGTGGCAAAGTAAGTGGACAGAACAAAAGAAAGTAAGTGCAGCATAACCAATGGAATAAAAGCTACACAATATAACAGTTAATGGGAAAAAAAATTAGAAGTTTGCATGTATACCTACTGTTTTCAGCATACCTACTGTTTTATAATAATGATCATTTCTAGTACTGCGCTGTACACTCAATAATCAATAGCATTCCTCATATGTATGTATGTATATATATATATATATACACTGAATACAAAACCACATTTTTAAAAAACCCACTTGATGAAAGAAATGGTCAATTTTTCATTACTTGCAGGCAAATCTTTCTATTCTGACAACCCGTTGAAGTTAGTGTGTATATTTCTGCACAACTGTTTTGGAGATATGAGGTTTGTATATCACTGCTGATATACAGACAAGGCACAAGGCAGGAGGAATGGACCACCCATAATGAAGATAACGAAGATATCAACATGGAGCTGGATGTGTGTGTGTTACGAAAAATATATACCGTACCTCAAAAGTACCTCACACACACCCACACACACATTATATATGTGTCTATATATGCATGTGTATACAAATTAGGGCAAAGGCTGTGCCAGCATTACATTATGTTTATCAGGAAACCTTTATTGCCTGACCTTTGAATTTGTGCCAAAGAAACGGCCAACCAAGTTCATCTTAGTCCCCTCAGTCCCTCCAGAGTCGCCACAGCGCAACATTACTGTTTACTGCAAAAAAAAGAGAAGTTATCTGATACAGAGAGAGACCTTGTGGGTTTGTCAAATATGGCCAAAGTGTCACTAATGGTTGTAAACGCGTGGTTTTGTTTCTTTCACTGCAGGTGTCAGATGCTACCGGCTCCATGAAGCTGACCAAAGTCTCTGAAAAAAATCCAATTGCCACGGACCTGATGGTACGAGACAACTGCTTCATCCTGGACAACGGAGCCAACGGCAAGATCTTTGTTTGGATACAGAGAGAGGAGATTTACAAACTGTCAAAAGCGTATTGAGTAATAATTTACTCCACAAACTGTGGACACACTGTAAAAATACAGCCCCAGTTTTATAGACATGAATTCAGCCCAGACCTGGGCTAAACTCTAACGTCAATGACCATTCTCTAATAAAGAGAGGTGATCTGGAACTAATAAATAATGTATATCAACTTTAGTAAAAATGTATACATTCATTAATAAATAATTTCTTATTATCCCTGAAACCAGAAACACACACTGTGACCTTAACCCCCTTAAAGGTTAAAGCGTCTGCACTGGTCCCTTCGTCCAGATGGATTCGACTGATTTGTGCTATTCTGAGTATTTATTTAATTTTTAAAAAATATTTTCATTTTATTTTGTTTCTGACACTTCTCGCCTTATGGTGAGAGGTTTCTGAGTTCGAGAGTGTGTGTACGTTCTCCCTGTGTCTGTGTATGTTTCCACCAGGACCTCCCGTTTCCTCCCACAAGCACCTGCAGGCACTACGAAACACAATGTACTTAAAATGCGCTTAACCCTACCTTAATTTACCCCTGAAAATACACCAACCCCCTGTCCTGTGCTGGTTTCCAAGATAGGGATTAAGACTAGTCCTGGTCTATATTTTGCTTTTTCAGTGGAAAATCTCCAAACAGGACTAGGCTTAATCCTTACCCACAAGGTTTAAACAAATCAAGTAGGTTTTATTGGAATTTCAACCACACACACACACACACACACACACACACACAAACAGTGAGATCAAACAAGGTTCCACAATGACCAAGACGCAACAAAAGGACAGAACAGAAACAGAACACTACAGGACCATAAGACCACAAAACAATCAGAGAAGACATTTAGTTCAGTCAACAGTTACTGTCCTAGTCTAACAGATCCAAACAGATATTGTATAATGTGAACAGTGAATAATCATTTGAATGATATGAATGATGTGAACAGTGATGTGAATAATGTGAATAATGATCTGAATCATGTGAATAATTATCTGAATAATGTGAATAATGATCTGAATAATGTGAATAAGGATCTGAATAATATGAATAATGATCTGAATAATGTGAATAATGATCTGGATAATGATCTGAATAATATGAATAATGATCTGAATAATGTGAATATGAACTGAATAATGTGAATAATGATGTGAATAATGTGAATAATGAACTGAATAATATGAATAATGATCTGAATAATGTGAATATGAACTGAATAATGTGAATAATGATCTGGATAATGTGAATAATGAACTGAATAATGTGAATAATGATCTGGATAATGATCTGAATAATGTGAATAATGAACTGAATAATGTGAATAATGATCTGAATAATGTGAATAATGATCTGAATAATGTGAATAAGGATCTGAATAATATGAATAATTATCTGAATAATGTGAATAATGATCTGGATAATGATCTGAATAATATGAATAATGATCTGAATAATGTGAATATGAACTGAATAATGAGAATAATGATGTGAATAATGTGAATAATGATCTGAATAATATGAATAATGATCTGAATAATGTGAATATGAACTGAATAATGTGAATAATGATCTGA
>JBBPDH010000104.1:25509417-25522668 GCA_037974565.1 Clupeocharax schoutedeni
ACAGTTCTTATTGTCCAGGTGAGCCAATATGGTGTGAATGGTGTGAGAGATGGCGTCTTCAGTGGATCTATTGTGCCAGTATGCAAACTGAAGTGGGTCCAGGTTGGTCGGCATTGACCTCATGATGTGGCCCATTACCAGCCTTGTATCAGAGGGTCTTAAACCTTCTGACAGTAACCCTGTTCATACTGCAGGAAAATGTCACCCCTAGAAAATACCTGAGCAGAAGAATAAAATTAAGTGTGTATTACCTATTGTTGCTCCTCCCACACACACAAAAACACCCAAACACACCTCATAGTGATAGTCCATGCAGGTCAGGTCAATCCAGCAGCGGTCTCCCCTAATCTTGATCAGACCCTGAAGGAAAGGAAGAACAAGAAGTTCATCTTATATCAGTTATCGACCATGTTTTAAATGTCCCATGGTATAACAATTTAAATTTTTAATAGTAATACAAGTCCCCCCAGCTTGCCTATGGTCCTGCAGTGGCTAGAAATGGTCTGGAATTTGCGGGAATAAGGGGAAAGGTTACCTCCTCTTTGTCATGCTTTGTCCACCCAGAGAATTCCAGTGAGGATGTGTGTGCGCACGCATGTGTGTGTGTGTGTGTGTGTGAACTCACCGCTCCCAGCATGATCCTTACAATGAGCCAGCGGAAAGTCCAAATGGAGATAAGGGAAGGTGGGCTTTGGCGGGGCATCTTTTCCAAACTCCACGCCGGACACAAAAAGATTCCCAGGAATCCCGTCTCTAACAGCTGGCTCTCCCACCCTACACACACACACACACACACACTTCAGTCAGCATGGTCCTGGTCTGGTGTGAGGGACTGATTCGGTTCTGATGTTGTTTATATTCTGTTTATTGTTTTGTTTACTCCACAAAGGAGACATCAACAGGCGGCAGTGGGGACAATCCACAGGAAACGGGAGAGGTGTAAATATCGACAGAGGGTGTCATGAGTATATTGATCAATGTTTAACAGATGTATCTCATAACGACTCAGAAGATACACCCCTCACCCTCAGTCTGCAAATCAGTTCTGAAATGATTTCACCACAGAACATTAAAGTCAAGCCAATTAAAAGACATTATAATCACTAGTAAACACCATATAGTCATTTCAAACACACTAAACTACAGCTGACCATATGTGTACACACACACGCACACACACACACACACACACACACACAAAAACACACACAGATTATTGATCTTGGATGGAAATGACACTGATGCTCGAGGAGCAGTTCGTCAGGATGGTGTCTTGCTCAAGGGTACCCCCGTAGTGCCCCTGGCAGTTCTGGGATTCAAACCCACAACCTCATGATCACAGGGGCAATGCCTAACCACTGGGCTGCCCTCAATTTATTTGCCTAACCATGACTGGCCAAACAGATGATTAACTTTATTAACCCACTGTTTTATCAACCCACTGTTTTCACATAATAATACAATAGGCTAATGAAGAAAGACAATAATAATCACTTACTGGAAGCCCATACTCACCAAAAGAATACCTGAAAAACAGAAAATATGACATTTTCATTCACATATCCAACATACACTGCTTCTTGTTCTTGGTAACTTTGTAACAATCCATGCAGTTGATCTGGAACAGCCATTCCCTAACATGCTGCAAGTTGTAAAACATCCTTAAATCGCTGCAGATTGTAGAAGTTCATTAAAGAGACACACGCTGGTAAGGAAATGCAAGTCTGTATCTTATGCAGCTCCCAGAAGGGGCTTTAATAGATTAACTACTGAACAGCACAATTTTAGTATGATATTAAGAATAATTGAACCCTTGCTATTACTGTATTTGATATTAACATTATCATTTCTTTTTATATCTTTAATAAAGTGAAAGTGACATTCTGGTCATACGTGAACACACCACAGCACACAGTTTGAACATCAAGTGAAGCAGGGGGCAGCTACGAACACAGCGCCCGGGGAGCAGTGTGTGGGACGGTACCTTGCTCAGGGTACCTCAGCAGTGCCTAGCGGTCTTGGGAATCGAACCCGGACTTTCTGATCACAGGGCGAATGCCCTAACCACTAGGCTACCAACTGCCCCTCTGATCTAACTGTGGGTGATTACACAGCTTGAAATATCATGTAAAAAAGTTTAGGAACTCCAGTTCTAGAGGTACTTTTGTTTTATTGTCCATCCTTGTGTTTCTGACTCACCACAGCTGTCCAACACTCACTAAAGAGTGATAGAGGATCCACAGCGCTATCATGATCATCATGTTGGCCCTCCCTGAGAGGAGGACAAAGCCAGACAGTGCCAGTCCTGCCAGGGCAATGCAGTCCAGGTTAAAGTCCATGTCTCTCCAGTCCATGAACCAGAGCACAGAGGGAGTGTACGTCAGCGCGTCCAAGCCAATCTTTCCACCCACATAGCGTTTAACACTCTGGAGGTAGTCTTTGCAGGGCTGGAGGCCTCTCTCACCGATCAGCTGCTTGTTCTGGTTGTACGCCACAGAGAACGCGACGACTTCAGAGAGAGAACAAAAAAGCAAGATAAAAAACCTGAACACAGACTATGTCCTCACCTTCAGTTGGCATGACCCTCACCTTGCCTGAGCCCTACCCTCAACCTCCATGACTATAACAATCCTTCCCCAAGTCTAGGACCCCCACCCTAACACGGAACAAGCCTCTTCTCGCCATCACCCTGTGTCTGTGCGAGAGAGAGAGAGAGAGAGAGAGAGCATGTGTTTGTAGAGTGTGTGAGAGAGTGAGTGTGTGTGTGTGTGTGTGTGTATGAATGGATAGATGCATCTCAGTAAAGTGGTCTGTGTGTGTCTGTAGAGTGTATTTGTGTACTTGTGAGTGCGTGTGTGTATGTATGCAGTGTGTAAAAGAGGTAGAGAGAGAGAGAGAGAGAGAGAGTGAGAGTATGTAGAGTTCTGTGAATGGGTGTGTCTGATCGTACAGTAGATGATGCATGATCGCCTGTAGAGTGTCTCAGTGTGTGTGTATATGAGGGTCTTTGGATGGTGTGTCTGTGTAATGTGTGTGAGAGTGTGTTTACTCACAGTAGATGAAGCTAATGGTTCTCAGTAAGATGATCCGTGTGAGCCAGTAGGTACCAGTGTGTAACTGAGCTTGTTGTTCACTCGGTAGGGGTTCGGGTGGGTTCTGTTGAGGAGGGCTGTCATTCTGGTGGGGTTCGGGGAGGTTCTGGTAAGGAGAGGTATCGGACCGCTTCTCGGTGCGTCTTTTCCTGACCGCACTTTCACTGGACACCGCCATAGCGCCGCGCACTCTGCGCATGCGCATTCAGCAGCTCCACTCACCCGACCTGAACTGCGGGAACCTCGACTCACACTCCTGCTACATACTGTCAGCTTCACGCCACACAGCCTCACAGTCCTGCTACTGAGTTAATTCAGTTAATAACAGCATGAAACAATAACCATACTTATATTAATACTATTTCAGTTGTTGTTATCTTTATTATTGTTATTATGATTCTTGTAATTATCATCATAACAATGCTACTACACTTCTATTAATAATAATGATTATTAATAATAATATGAGTTAATATGTTAGTAGCAATAGTGGTACTACTGTTGTTTCGTCTTACTATGGGGCTGTTGTTGTGTAGTCTGGCTGTGAATCGGCTGGGGGCGCAGGCGCGCTCGCCCTGCCCGCAGTAGAAGAGCTGAAACATCCTCGACGGAGGCTCGCGACTGGCTAACAGAGTTTTACGCCAAGAGTTTGTTTATTTATTTATGCTCGTTTGTGATTATTCCCCACCATGTCGGACAGCCAAGGTGAGCGTTGTGTTCCTCCGGAGTGGTCCCCCGAGCCTTACAGCCCCCCTAAAGTCAGAACCTTAATAACAAAACACCCTGCTAATAGAGTTAGCCTAGCCGGCGATGCGAACTCAGCGAGGGAAGTTCTACTATAAAGATTGTTTGTTTATCTATACAAACCGCGATTTAAGTAAGTGAATAGTGCTTAGCCAGCTTTACATTGAGGTTTACTGTCTGCAGTAAGTGGTTTTGATCTGAGCTAATCGGGTCGAGGACCTCACAGATCAACCCTAAATATAATATTTGGACAAAAGTTTTGGGACGCACCTGTTTTCTAGGGTTTGGGATTGGCCCTGTACTTCCAGTGAAGGGCAGTCTTAAAATGTCAGCATACCAAATCGTTTTGGACAATACCATGCTTCCAATTTTGTGGACACAGTTTGGGGAAGAACCTTTTCTATTCCAACAAAGTCCATAAAGTCATGGTTGGATGAGATCCGTGTGGAAGAACCCCCACAGAGCCCTGACCTCAAACCCACCCAATACCTTTTGGATAAAGGCGTCCAATACAGTAGTTTCTCCCTCATGTTTGCCTCCTTCTGGGTTGCCATAAGAATCTTCCGTCAGCCTTGGGAGAGGCCCTGTCTCTCTTGCTAGCATTAACAAAGGCAAAACTTGCCCATTAATCAGGTTACTGCATACATGGTTTTGTAATTCACATTGTAATTAGAATGTTTCTCCCTCCCAGGATTGCCGCCCAGTGAAGTTGAGAATTTAGATATCCAGGGCTCCGTGACCATCTGTGACGTAGAAACAGAGGATGAGATCCTAGAGCAAAACTGTTTAAATGATGAGCACTTCTGTGAGTTTCCGTTTTATTATTACAGTCATTGGAGTCACATTTATTCATATGAGAGCTACTGATCGTTCCATCTTCATTTTTGTTTATTTTCTTTCTTCTCTTTCAAAGATTGTGAGACGTGTCATAAATCTTATATAGACCAATGTGACGTCCATGGTCCACCATTGTTCACCAGTGATTCTCCCACACCCATGGGAGTTCCACAGAGGGCTCTGCTCACTCTTCCCCGAGGCTTAGTAATTGGTAGGTCCACATCTCCTGGAGCAGGACTCGGAGTTTTTAACCAGGGCCAGGTCGTTCCTTCTGGAATGCATTTTGGACCTTTCGACGGAGAGGTGACCAGCAAGGAAAAGGCGCTGGAGAGTGTTTATTCTTGGGTGGTAAGTTGCAACAAATATGTCTAATGAAGTTATTGCTAATGTGTTTTTTTCCCCTGACATGTGGGGTTGCGTTCCATTACGAAGAAACAGGCATGTGTTTAGACTTTAGGTTGTTAGCTTCTCATGTCATGTTGTGGATATATATAGCATTTAGCCGGACAGTGCGGATACTGACAGTGCCCGATCTGTGCCGGCTGCCTGATCGGTTCCTGTGTACAGTAATCCCCCCACATTTATTGACCAAGTATGTGAGCAAGCGCAAGTGTACAAATTAACATTACAATATGATTAACAATCTAGATCTTATGTACAGAATAGAAATCACTAAAATTACTGAAATAACTGGATGAACTGAAATTACATTTATGCCAAACATTTGGCATTATATATTATTGCCACTTTTAAAAATATTATACATGTATTCCTGAAAAGTTATGCTATAAAATGTCTGTTATCTTCTGGTCTGGAAATGCGCTGTCTGCATTTATGAGTTTGTGGGACTGATCGGGCAGCAAAATGCCGGCTTTCCAAGTATACATGTGCACGCATGCGTGGGTGCAGCTCCGAGTACTTTACATGGACCCCATTCTAATGTAGAACACAGCAAACCATACAAAGAAAGTAAATAAACAGAAATACACACTCCCTGGCACTGGCCAACCTGCATACACACAATTGCACACCTAATTACACTCTGGTCACTTATTTTATATCAGTATATTAAAAAAACGCACAAACGGTTCACAAACAGACCCACTCTGGCTGGGATCTGTGCTTTGTTCACCGTTCTTGGGCCCTCGTTGTCCTGCACGAACACATTTCCTCTGTATTGTTTTCATCTTACAGTGAGAAACGATCTCCAGCTCCTTACAGGCACTCAATGTGGGGTTTAGACGAATTTCTGCCAAGTTATATTTGATTTTAGGAGTAAAAACAGTGATGTAATAAACCTGTGCACACGGCTACACTCCACTATGCTCCAGTATGACCACATTTGTTTATACTGCCCAGCTTTTGGCTCTGAGCAAAATATTCCAGGGCAGAGAAAATCAATAAAAATATAGTCTCCTGCCAAATGTGTTGTGTTTGGTGTCCTGTGTATGATGTGTGGTAAATACTCTGTGGATGTAATTGACTAAAATACATTTTATCTAGCAGTCAATCAAGAATAAGGTAACACTGTGGTAAACAGATTTTTTAAATTTGTCTTTTGTTTTTCAGATATGCAGAGGCGGGGGGCAGTGTGACTACATTGATGCAGAGCGGGACACTCATTCTAACTGGATGAGGTGAGTAGCTCTGCAATTCCTAAAGTAGACTGAAAATCCTCTGCTCCTACAGCGTTTCTCTTGATGTAAAGGGTATTGGTAAGGATATTGTCACTGTTAATTCACAGGTATGTTGTATGCTCATCGAGCGAAAAGGAACAAAACCTGGTGGCGTTTCAGCATAGCGGGCGAATTCTGTTCCGCTGCTGCCGCCCCATCCATCCTGGGCAGGAGCTGAGAGTGTGGTATGCCGAGGATTACTGCCAAAGCCTCAGCACCACCTGGGATAAGATCTGGGACAGGAAGTGCACTCACATAGGTAGTATCATGTTTTTGTGTATTATGTGTACACTTTGCATGTCAACACTTCATTAGCTATCTGAAGTGTCTTGATGAGTTTCAGACCTAAGAATACAAAACAGCTGTACTTTAGTTGCACTTAACTTTTCTTTCTTTGTCAGGAAGAGGGAATGAAGAGGCAGAGGCTTTCATGTGTGCTTACTGCCAGTTCTCCTTTCCAGTGGCTTTTTACCTGCACAGACATATCAGACGTTCACATCCAGATGAGTACCCACACCTCTTGGAAGCCCAGGCTCCTGACCCTATTGAGCAGACATCGGCCGTGAACTTGGATCAGTGTCTACTTGCCACTGATGCACCATCTTCATCTCAGCTGCTGCCAGAATCTTTCCAGAGCCAGTTTCCTCTCAGTGGCCAGATGGAGAAATCAGACCCAGCCGAACCATCGCACACACAAAGTAATAGTTTAAGTGACACAACAGATCAGGCAGACAGCAGCGTGCCAGAGAACAAGTGTGGTGAGTGCAGGAGAACGTTTTTGAGATCATGTCATTTAAAAAGACACCAACGCACAATCCACTCAAAGGAGAAGCCATATTGCTGCAGCCACTGCAGGAAGTGCTTTAGTCAGGCTACAGGGTTAAAGAGGCACCAACAGACCCACCAGGGTGAAAAAGAGCAGAGAACAGACTCTCAGCCATCGGATATCTTTCCTTGTACCGAGTGCTCATTCTCTTTTGTGGCAAAAATCAATCTTTACAAGCATTTGAAACGGCACCACCATAGAGTGTACATCAAACTCTTGGAGAATCGCTCTTTTACAACAGAGAAACCACAGCAAACTGAGAACGTTTCTGACAAACATGACCCTCCATATGAACCACCAGCAAAGTTAAGGAGCTCTAACAGGGGCAGGGCTCTCTCTAAAAAGGGACCCACCGGACGACCTCGAGGCCGACCACCTAAAAACAAAAACAAAGTCATCCAGCAGCCAGGCAATAGCAAAGCCCAAAAGCAGAGTGGGAGCACTTGCGTCGAGTCTAGTGAGACCACCAAAAACTTGGATAATTCAGAAGAACCACAGGGAGCTAATACAGACAGCCTGCAACCCCAGGAGCTGCCCACCTCTTCACACATCTGCGGTGAATGTTTGAGAACCTTCAGCCACCTTCATCTCCTCAAAAACCATGACTGCATTCAGCAGGGCGATGGTCCCCACGGCTGCTCTCACTGTGGCCTCTATTTCAACCGCCTGTGCAACTTGCGGCGACACGAACGCACCATTCATGCCAAGGAGAGGCCGTACTGCTGCACACTGTGCCTCAAGTCCTTCACCCAGTCTTCTGGTCTGAAGCGCCACCAGGAGAGCCACTCGCGCCGCAGTACCCACCGCCAGAGCACTGCCCTTGCCGACGCTACCATCTACCCCTGCAGCCACTGCCCCTTCTCCTTCACTGGCGAGCGCTACCTGCACAAGCACGTCCGCCGCCACCACCCAGAGATGACCAACAAGTACGTAAGCTTCAGCGAGGCCGACGTGACGTCCAAAGACCACAGCTGCTCGCAGTGTTCCAAGACCTTTCGTACAATCAGGGGTTTCAAAAACCACGCCTGTTTCAGGCAGGGGGACCAGCTGTACCTGTGTCCTGACTGTGGTAAGGCCTTCAACTGGTTCAACAGCCTGAAGCAGCACCAGCGTATCCACACAGGCGTGAAGCCGTACACGTGCACGCAGTGCGACAAAAGTTTTGTGCACTCGGGACAGCTGAACGTCCACATGCGCACACACACAGGTGAGAAGCCATTCCTTTGTGCCGAGTGCGGCGAGAGCTTCAGGCAGTCGGGTGACCTGAGGCGGCATGAGCAGAAGCACTCGGGCGTGCGGCCATGTCAGTGCCCTGACTGTGGGAAGAGTTTCAGTCGGCCACAGAGTTTGAGAGCCCACCAGCAGCTTCACAGGGGCAACAAACTCTTCCCCTGCACACAGTGCGGAAAAAGCTTTGCACGCCGGTACCACCTGACCCGCCATCACCAGAAAATGCACTCTTGACCAAATGAGCCTAAACACTATATTTGGCTGTGATTTTCAGACCAGTCCACAGGGACGCCTTGGTCCTTGGATGGTACACTTTTTGCAGAGATGCAAAATGAGCAAAAACAATGTATAAAGGTCCCTGAGGACTGCTTTGAGAACCACTGCATTCAAGGATGCTCTCAGTGCCTGTAAAGACAAGTTTTCTACAGAGTGTTATTTTAATCTCATCGACAGACTGCTTCAAAGCCTGTCACGTTCTGCTGATGGACCGTTAGGCAGTTTTGGAAATTTAAAAGCTGAAACGGCAGTTGGTCTGCTGTCACTGTTTTATGTGCTTTATGAATGCTGTTATTATCAGAAATGTACCAGTTTATCACAGATATGTGGTACCTACTTTACAAAAATGCAGAAAAGGGCAGATTTTCATGAGGGGAAAAAAGGAAACGGTCACTAAATCCTGACTATATTTATGTAAGAAATCTTAAAGGGTGTAATCTTAACGGTGATAAATTGAAAGCAAATTCATATGATCTTACATAATAAAAATATTTAAAAACGAACAAGTGCATTCACAGTACACTGATGCTCAGTGGTCTTGTCGTGTTTGCATTAATAATATCAGTGTCTCTAAATCCATCTAATGGTTCCACAGTTTTGAAACAGACGTATCCGAATTATTCTTCAGATAGTTCACCTGTTTACTAGCATTAGTAATATGTGCTAGTTATTGTGATTACAGTCAATGTGGATTTTTACCATTTTTTCCTGGAGAATGGTATGTGAGGTACTTTGCTCAAGGGTATCTCAGTGGTACCACTAGCAGTCTTGAGATTCGAGCCCATGACTTTCTAATTCTAATAAGGTCAACTCCCTAACGAACTGGGCCTCATAAAGTGAAACCCCAGTTCCTCATACAGTAATACAATACAATACAGTTGTATTTAATAGTCAGTAGTTCAGCTGCAGAGTACTGGAGTGGAAGTTAGAGGGTCAGTGTAAAAGAAAGCTATGGTGGGTTTGGGTTGGATTGGGTTACGGTTTCTCACAGATCAGATCAGCTGTGAATTTGTGTAGAAGATGAGTGTCTAAACAAAAGTGAAAGTGACCATTTGTCATACGTGAACGCACCACTGCACACAGTGTGAACAGCACGAAATTCAACCTCTGCATTTAACCCATTCACCAAGTGAAGCAGGGGGCAGCAAGGAACACGGCGCCCGGGGAGCAGTGCGCGGGGACTGTACCTTGCTCAGGGTAACTCAGTGGTGCCTAGCGGCCTTGAGGATCGAACCTGGACTTTCTGGTCGCAGGGCGGATGCCTTAACCAGGCCATCCAACTGCGTGTTAGTGTTGCCTTCCAGTCTGTGCTCTATTTAACACTAAGTTTTCTTATGTTATATGTCCAGTAAATGTTTTTTTTTAAATCACTGCAACTAATCAGAATGTTGACGTGCCAAAGAGACCAGTAAGGTGAGAGAGTCACTATTAAGCATCATTTCAAGGCGGAACATCCTTTTCTGATACTGGAGCACAGATTTTTTTTCCCCCTGATACTACATAGAAGTTTCACACAGTAAAAAAAAAAAACATACAAACATGCACCTGTGTCAAAATCTAACATGTAAATGTTTCACATGTTTTGCTTAATGATATGATGATTTTGCTTAGTGTTGATATTTTACTAATATTTTGAACATTATTTCACGATCTCTGAATTCATTTTTTTTTCTCTCTGATTCCTTACCATTGTTGTACAACCAGGAAATGAGGCAAAATCCTTTGTATCATGCCCCAACAAAATGTGTGCTGTAGAGGGTTAAGAAAGGACGCTAAACAGTCCAGAAGGTGCAACATCTAGAAAACCGTTTCTTGCACATTAAAAGAGCACCATCATTTTGTGTATTTTTGTGTCCAGGTAGGTCAAACGCTTCCTTAATCTGTTATTTTCTTGAGTTTGGATAAATGAGCCACTAAATGAGAATGGTAAAATATATTGACAAAAGTTTTCGAACACACCTCTTAATTATTGACTTCTGGTAGCCCCTTACTTCCAGTGAAGGCCAATCTTAATGCTTCAGACATTTTGGACAACATGCTTCTGACTTTGTGGACACAGGACCTTCACAGGACCTTTTTTTATTCCAGTATGACCTTGCCCCAGTGCACAAAAAACTTGACTGACCCACACTTGACCTCAACCCCACCCAACACCTTAAATATGAAGTGGAACGGAGATTGCGAGACTGACCTCTTCAAAGACTGACCTCATAAATGCTCTACAGAATGGATTAACAAATTCCCACAGAAACACAAATATTTTGGAAATTCTCCCATGAAGAGTGGAAGGTGTTATAGGGATGCCATTAAAGTAATTGTTGGTGGAATGGTCAGACGTCCCAATACATTTGTCCATAGATGTAGCCTAAGTGGACCGTTAGAAATGAAGAGGACGTGATTGGCCAAGTTCAGGCGCAGTGCGTTGTGGTAGTTGTAGTGTCTTTCTTCGCATGGTTGGGGGGGGGGGTATTTTTTTATAGCCTGTAATTCGTTTTTATACCGTTTACACCAGTTGAGTTCGGCGTTCGCTCTGCTTTTAAGGATTTTAGGCTGGAAAATAAATGTGCATTACTATTCGGCTTTTTTCAGGAAGACATGTGACGTCGCTACCAAAGCCAAATGACTCCCAAAAAAGTTCTCTGTAAGAGGGTCTGGTTTTCACTCCAAAAACCGACAGTTTTACTCCCTTACAACTTCTCAACAGCCCGGATCTCTACAGGACTAGAGGGAGTGCGAGCACGTATTTGAGACGGTAAGTTTTTTAGGGGTCTAAGCACGCAGTGCAGTCATGCGGCATGCAGTATATATGCTGATTTTTTATGATTATTTTTCTGCCTCAAACCGCGTTGGGGAGCAAAAACCGTAAGGCCCATAGCCTTGCAATTTGGTAGGTTCAAGCGGTAATCCAACCGCTACTCAGGGACCAAGAGTCACGACATTGCACCAAAAGGTGGCGCTATAACAAGCACTTTTGCGTTGAGCCTCAGCAAATTTGAACCGTTTGTCCGATTTTCAAAATTTTGTTTGCATATCAAACCTTGGCATCAGACGAATCAAAAGATACCCCGCCCATTTTGCCTAATTTTTTTAAAAATCAATTGTTGATTTTGTTTCAGTGTACAGCACTTTGTGTCAGCTGTGGTTGTTTTAAAGTGCTTTATAAATAAAGCTGATGATGATGATGATGAATTAGATTTTTTGCTAATTAGCATCATATGCAAAACCAACTTTTGCGAACTTTCGCTAGCCAAGTTTCAATCCAGTTTTTTTGCAATGTTTTGTTATCGACAAACAGAATATGCATAAAAGAAATGTGTCAAATTAGCTGTTTCCATCCTGTTTCCATCCAACTGGCTTTTTATCTAAAAAAATGGTGTGCGTGATGACGTCATCCCCCCAAAACGAACTGTCGCTTACGTTTTGGTGTATCGCAAAAAAAATCTGCCCTTGAGCCGTTTCCATATATAATTTTGTGTTTGTTGCAAATTATCCACATTTTGTTTTCCACATGACACCGCCCACCCACCCGCCGCTAAACAAAGAAACAAAGCGGAGTGTTTCCAAAGTAGTTTTTGCGACAAGTATCGATACTGGTAAAAAAAAATTGAAGCGCTAAATATTTTTTCGCAAAACCTCCTTGGATGGAAACCTGGCTAATGTTAATAATGATCAAAAACATGCACATTTGCAAAAAGCATGGGCGCCATATGCAAATTACGCTTGTTGACTTTTGTATACAATGACTTAAACTGCAATTGCTCATAAGCCCTTGAGTCTAATGCTTACCAAACTTTGTAAACACGTGCATCACTCAAAAGCAGTACCTCAATTTTTTGTCCATTTTTACCACTTGGTGGCACTATTACAGGTTACAATGCGCTTCCAGCACCAAATTGCCTCTATCTCCATAGCTGTGTGGTCAGTAAGCTCAAAATGTTGCGTTCTATGCCAGAAGACATTACTTTAGCCCCTTAGGGGGGCACTAGAGATCGCAGGCGGTGTGCACAACTTTTGTCTGCAAAAAGTTTTGGTATATATTTAGGTTTTAGTCCATAAATATATATATTTTTTGTTTACCACATGCTCTTGAAACGTCACCACTACGAATTTTGGGCATTGACTGTCTTTACGTTTTGTGGGGCAAAGTAGAGGGACGGGTGTGTGTGTGTTATGGGCAATTGATGTTTATGTCCTAAAATCACACTGCTGCTGGGTTCTGGAGCTCAAATCATTAAAGTGAGGTTTTTCTATTTTCAGTTCAGCTCAATCCTCCTCTCAGCTCTTTACATCCCCTCGCACACTGACCTGCAGCTGACTGAGAGACTGCTGTCTGATTGTACTGTAACATTATCACATCACCTTTCCCACTGTGGGAAAACAGACCCTGAACACATGTTACAACCTGCTCTGAACTCAGTGGAGAGGCCATACCCAGCTGCTCATGAAACAACTGGGTATTAGGGCAGCGCGATTTTAAGAAAATAAATATTGCCATTGCGATGCGATTTTCGATTTTTGCGTTCGATACTTTTAAGTGCATAAAACCTAAAATTATGAATAAAATATGTTG
>JBBPDH010000104.1:25535705-25547143 GCA_037974565.1 Clupeocharax schoutedeni
TAGTGCTGTACACAGCTGTGAAAAAGTATTTGCTGATTTTTTTTTACTTACTTATTTATTTATATATATATATATATATTTTTTTTCTGTATGTTTGTCACACTTAAATGTTTCTGATTATGGCCCTATTACTTGCCTCAGTAAATGTTGTTCATGACCATAAGAAATTCATGACTTAAAAACTTAAACATTTTTACTTAAATAGCATCTTGATGATCCTCATGTCTTTTTGCACAATATTCTATGGACTGAGGAAAGTTAACCTTTTTGTTAAGTGTGCGTCCCATTATGTCTGGTGTTAAGGTAACACAGCATTTCAGAAAATTAAAATCATACCCAAAGTCAAACGTGGTGGCAGTATGATGGTCTGGGGCTGCTTTGCATTTACATTTTACATTTACGGAATTAAGCTGATGCTCTTATCCAAAAAATCAGTGCTCAAGAACTCCACATATGTTTACTAAACCTGTAAAGCTAAACTTAAATCAACGTCCACTATTCAACCAAATTATTGCAGGCTAGCTACACCTTAACAATACCTGTCCAAGAAAGACAGAAGTAAGGAAGGGAAGGGGATATTGGGGGGTTTCTTTGTTTTTTGGGGTTTTTTTTCCCTAATAGAAATGAAAGGCATGGTTAGTCACCAAGGTGCTCCTTGGAGACATGGGTCTTCAGGTGATGCTTGAAGACAGCAAAGGGATTCCACAGATCTTCAGGACTGCTTCAGAAACTGGACAACGTACTCTGATTGATGGAACCATGAATCATTTACATTTACATTTACGGCATTTAGCTGACGCTCTTATCCAGAGCGACGTACATCAGTGCTTAAGAAGTCCACAACTGTTTCTTACCTGATAAACGGCTTAAATCCATGTCAACTAAGATACTTCAGTCAGAGCATCTATACAACAACTGTCATATAATAACTAGCCAACACCTAACCCAACAATACATAAGCCATCGAGAAGAACACCACAAGTCATAGAGAAGTTGGAAGTCAAGGTTTTTTGGGGTTTTTTTGAGAAATAAGTAGAGGTGGGTCTTCATGAAGGACTCTGCCGATCGGACCAGAAAAGGGAGTTCATCCTGTTCTCTACTAAAAAATCCTGAAGGAGAATGTGTGGCCATCAGTTCCTGACCTCAAGCTGAAGGGCACTTGCGTTCTGCAACAGCACAATAGTCAAAAACACCAGCGAAAATATAATGAAGGTTTTGGAGTAGACAAGTCAAAGTCTGGACTTGAATCCAATTCAGATGCTGTGGCATGACCTTAAGAAGATGGTTCATGCTTGGAAACCCTCCAATATGGCTGAAATAAAACAATTCTGCAAAGAAGAGTGGGCCAAAATTCCTGTACAGCGATGTGAAAGACTCATTGCCAGTTATCGCAACCAGTTGTTGCTGTTAAGGGTGGTACAATCAGTTATTAGGGAGGTCATTACTTTTTCACATCGGGCCATGAAGGTTTGGGTAGTTTTTTAACTTAATAAACTAAATAATCTCCCTCGTTATATTGCAGAAGAACAAAACGTTTACATATAAGAGACACTGCGGAAATCAGCAACGATAAGATTCTTGTAACATGGTCTGATTCCTTGAATCACATTAACACCTCCAACATGTTCTCAGAAAGGTCATGCAGTTTGCATAGAGAAGCATCTAGTCAGAAATGTCCCACTGTTCCTTGGTTTAAACAGCAACTCGCTTTATCTGTAGGTGTGAAAGTTTTCATGTGCTTCAGTAGCACCTTGCTCCAAGTGTCATGCTATGTTCTCTATGCGAACTGCATGACCTTTGACACCAGATATTTTTCTGAGAACATGTTGGAGGTGTTAATGTGATTCAAGGAATCAAACCATGTTACAAGAATCTTATCATTGCTGATTTCCGCAGGGTCTCTTATATGTATAAATAAAAATATTTTGTTCTTCTGGAATACAATGAGAGAAAGTATTCATTGTCATTTGATACACTTCCAATATATGGAGAATTTTTGAGTGCAACAGAGGTACCCTCAGAGATACCTTGGGGAACAGAAGGTGGTTTACCAGGAGGAACACCCCAGAACTGAACCATGTTCTGCTTACTACTGTTGTCTTCAGAAAAGACACTGACTTTGCAACAAACTGTATTTATCTTTTTTTCCTGTCCATTTTTACTTTTGAAACATTTATTTTTGCTTATGTATACATCCTTTTGTTCATATTTGTCAGTACAAAGTGAAAAGTCTTGGATATATATATATATTTATATATAAAATGCACACTGGAAGTGTATTATGTATGCTTGACACCTCTTTCCACACTTTCAGTCTTAATGGTTTTGGGTGCATTTTAAAAAAAAATAAATGTGTGTTTTGTAGTATTGTAACACCCCTTAAGGTTGATTTAAATGTTCTGCAGTAGAGTAGGTTGGGGGTGTTGGTCTGAAGTCTTTTGGCCCCCTGTAGTGTCCTTCTGCACTGACCACACACACACTCTCCTGCTTGTTGCTAGGAGGGGATCATCCATAGTCTTGGAATTCAGCTTACTGTCTGGCCAACAGTACCATTAAGTGATGCAGTGCTTTTGTTTCTCTTTCATGGTGTCTCAAGCAAACAACACAGCGGCACACTCTCACTCCCCCGGGACACAGCAACACACACTTCCACACACTCCCACTCCTATTTTTACTTGTTCTTTTTTAACCTTTCGAGGATTTTAATATTAATACATTAGTTACTCCTCTCATTATTTGATGGATTACTCACACACATACAGACATACACAGCCCATAGAAATCATGCATTGTGTGAGGGTGAGTGTTTCTGAATAGTCTTAATTTTTCCTCAGGTAAAAAAACTTCTCTTCCTGATCTCGATGGAGAAATTGACTACCTGTCTTCTGTCATTGCCAAGCAACAAGTCTCAGATGTCAAAAAGCCAGGTTTGAACTGCATCTTTCTGACCGCATACAGATGTGTGAAAGTTTCTGAAGTATCTGTATAACTTCCCAAATGGCTCTCAAAAATGTGGTCCTGCATATTTTTGGTTTGTCTTATTTGAGTAGCCTGCTGTCACGCAGCCATTTATAAATACAGATTAATTCCCAATGTAGTATTTTTATTGTCACAACAGTGCATAGAAATGAGCTTTTTGAGGGAGAAGAGGTTTCTTGATTAGACTCATAAACAGTACATTTGTTCAGTGTTTCACTGTTTGCTGGTCGATACAAGAATAGAAATGTTTAGGGCGAGGAATGCTTGTGGATGCTTATCTCTCACCCTGTGTTTGAGTCATACTTTCTGAACACTATACTGTGGGGTGTCATCCAGGGAGTACATGATTTATAATAAATAAAACATGCAGAATGGTGCTGTTTCTTAATTCTGCTACCAGTTCTGACGGACGGCCCAGTTGTAGAGGCCCAAATCAGTTTTTGCTGCCCTTTTTAATCTCAGTTCTTTTGAAACTAATTCTGCTATGATGAGGAGGTAACCAGAATGGGTTAGTTATGTACTGGTTTATTTACATAGGTAAATATGTCAAACCCACAGATGTTTGAGCACTTTTTACAATATAAAGGAAGGACTATGTTACCAAAAAAAACATTTTCTGTTAAATTTTTGATATTGCATTAACAATCTACTCATCATCTACTGATGTTGTATTATTGAAATGCCCGTTTAAATCAGATCGGCATTGTTTGTACTTTTGCTTTCTTGATGTGTATGTTTTTTTTATATGTCTTGCAGTCTCTCCTTCCTGGTCGTCTCTCCACTTGCAGTCCGAGGAGAGAAACATTCAGTCTGAGTTGAAAAGAGTGTCTCAGGCCACTACCGCAAAACCTAACACTCACAGTGCCACCACTGCAACAAAGCACACGTCCAAAACCCCAAAGCCTCACACAGATTCCCCTGGGCGAGGAAAGCCCATTGCTATCCCCTTTCCCAGGGACAGCCTGCTTGTCAGTATGTATCCACCTGCCTCAGCATTCATCTCCAATTCCAAATGAGGAAAAAATATATATGTGTAAAGCATATTTAACAGCTTCAGCTGTGTATACCAGACTACGTCCACTATATCTATAATATTTAAACAGTAAGTGTTGTTCTTATTATATTAGAAAGACTGAAAAGATGTTTTCATACCTTCTCATTAATATCAGCCCAAACTTTCCTAAATTAAATGGTAAACAGATTAGCCATATTAAATGCATATATGACATATTTTCTTTCTGGCATACACACGAGTATGTACTAGGCATAATGCATCCTATTTGCACTTGAAATCCAGCTTAACTTGATGCTAAGCATGATGCTACATGACCAAATAATCTGTAGTCTATGGTTTCATTCTTGACATCACAAGTCTCACTAATTATTACATGCTGGCCCGCAGCTGACCCACACTTAGTGCTCTAAACACAGAGCTTCCATTATCAAGGTCAAGAAAACACATGATGTTTTGTGTAGGACATGTCAAAGAGCTCTAGCAGTGCGTGATGTGAGCATGGAGACGCTGGCAGGCCTTTATATGTCCAGTTTACTCGATGCATGCTCATTTCTTCATCAGTTTTCTTTGCAGTGCACTTACACCAGGCCTCATCTGTAAAGTGGCTTACCAAACCACAAAATGAAAGCAGCAGTGAGTCACTGTATATTTCTGCCCTGTGTTTGATGTCTCTTCTTTTCTCTCTCTTGCTCTCTCTCCTTTCTCTCCATCTATCTTTGGAGCAGTTCTGATGTCTGTGTGCATCATCATTGGGACAGTGGCTCTGATCCTGGCTGCTGTGTGCTGGGTCAGGTAGGATATTCAACAGATTCAATGCTACTCTGATTAGCACTGAAAAGGTGTTCTCTCAGATCTATTTGTTTCTCTAATTACTACTATTGATAATACACTAACTGCTTTGATACAAATATGTAAATTTATAATGTGAAGGTGAAAAAAGGGTGACCCACAAAACATTCCTTTGAAAGGTACTCTGCAAAAGGCTTAGAAATGTAAGGCTTGAAGAAATTACAGTTTATTTGTTTATGTGGGCAGTAATTTTGTGTTTGCACAGAAAAAACTTTTGATGATAAGTGGCGTTTGTGTGTTGGTGGTCTACTGGGTAGGATACTTGCCTCTGGACCAAGAGGTCCTTTTTTTTAGGAGGACAACTTTGTTACAAACCATACACCAATTATAATATATATTCATGAGCAAGACTCTTAATCCCAAGTTGCTCCAGGGTGACTGTAGTTATGGAATGGAAGTCACTTTGGATGAAAGCATCTGATAAATGCTGTCAATGTAAATGTGAGGATCGGTTTTCAAACATTAATCTGCATTAAGAAGCACAGAATTGTTGTAAACAGTGTGCTGAGGTGCATCAGACTAAATGTTAGAATGTTGCATTTATATGATTAATATTGGTAATGCCCTCTATAGGTTGCAGAAAGAAGCACACTTAGCACAGAAACTGGATTACCCTGCATTTCAAGTGGCTGGGGTGGGCTCTTCTAGCAACATATCGGTAAGGCAAACCCTCACTGGAATGAATGTATGTAGTTCAAGTTATAAACAGCATATTTCTTATTTACATATGAGAAGGTTTTAACTCTCACTCTCTCGCTTTTTCTCTCTCTCTCTCAGAAAGGGGACAAAAAGCTGGCTCACAGTGCCCAGATGTATCACTACCAACATCAGAAACAGCAGATGCTGTCTATGGAGAAGTAAGGCCAAGCACATATTTATAAAATATTTGTTCTATTATCTTCATTGGTCCTCAATGTTTACCTGTAAAAAACTGTTTACCACTTTTATGATTATTTTATGTTTTTTAAACCTGAACACCATGACTTCCACATTTTTATATTTCAGTGACAGTGGAGGTTAATTATTTTAGCTAAAAACTTGTTAAAACGTATTTATATATTTTAGCCATTACAACAACTAGTTCCATTTTTGTTTGTTCATTCACAGGCACAAATCTGAACCTAAGGTGACTGAGACTGGAGCCACATCAGATGAGGAGACTGAAGAAGGAGACTTCACTGTGTATGAGTGCCCTGGACTTGCCCCGGTCAGTAGTGCCTCCTGTAGTTTTGTTTTTTCTCTCTTGCTTTTTATTTCTTCCCCTTATTTTGTCTGCTCGACAGCTCCTTTCACACGTGTACTTTCAACAGGGAATGCAATGGCAATAAAACGGGGAAAGGGGTAAAGTGTGAATGCAAAATCCCATAAAAGTTGGTATAGAGATTTACCTGCACAAGACCTAGCACAATACCCAGGAAATTACAGAGAGGCCCCTTGTGTGAACATTAAAGTGGAATTTGTCAGATGGCCTTATACTCAACAAAAAAAGCTACATTACTGGAAGACACAGTCATTTCCAGATTGGTGTCAACAATGCTAAATGTCTGTTTTAGCAGTTTGGCCATGCATTTTGTACACAATTCCAGAGAAAAGCAGTAAAAAAAAATGTACCGTAATGGCTGCAGATCTCATAGCAAGGAAAAGTTTTTTAATGTATCAGTCTGTTAAAGAAAAAAACTCAACAGTGTATTTTCACAAATGATTCAGAAATGATGGAGCTGTTGGCCTTTTATGGTGAGGACAACACCTCCTGTTTATTCTGATAATAATGAAATGAATGCATGCCCAGTAAAGGACTGTTGAAGGACTGCATGTGTGAACGGCTAAACATTATTAGTAAAAATGTCCTGATAATGGCCCAGGTTCTGAATGTGTGTGTGTAGGGGGATCTGTTTGACTCAAGTGTTTGTCTGTTAAATAATATAGTTTAATTTAATTATGTTGTGTTCTATTCTTTGTATACATTGAATAAATGTTAAACTGTTTTCTGCAGACCGGAGAAATGGAAGTGAAGAATCCATTGTTTGATGACTCGACTGTACAACGTGAAAAGAATCACAAGTGACCTGGATGTGTACACACGCACACAAACACACACACACATTTTTTTCAAAAGCAACATATATATTTTTTTCTTTATTGGAAAATATGAGTTGTACATGCATAGATATGCATGCACACTCACACAGGAAGTTGCAACTTGATGACCTTTATTAGGCTTACCCTTTAGAACAAATGGAACAGAGCGGACTTTCTTAAACCTCAAAAATTGAAGGTGAACTCTTCTTTAATTGCACATTTGTATGGACTCTAAATGAACACTGTGCATCTGGACAACCTGTCAGCAGACTAAAACTCTGCAGGGCTCTTTCCCCACTCCTTTTTTCACACTAGTTGCTTCTTCTTAGTGCTGCTTTTTTAACTCAAACTTTTTCTGTATGTTATAAGTATGTCTGTCTACTCTATGTATGCTAAAGTATATGTCTTCCATTTAGATGTGTTCTTCATTTAATCATTTATTTGTTCTCTTCTCCATTGTGCATTAAATCTCCCTCACAAAGGTCTTATTCAAATGTGATTATGTTTAAGGTGCAGTTTGTGTGCATAAAATGGCACAGCACCCATTAGTTTAAACTTCATCACAATTAGAATGCATATAATTTAATGGTTTCACCTCTGATTTTGATTTTCTCATTCTATGCTGATTTTTCCCTTTATAATTGCACATTTGTTTGTTTATTGCAGTTATCCCTTTTCAGGAAATTTTCATTATTGTTAGCCAGTTTTATTTAGACATCTGGGATGTTATTCAATATGAATGATGATCAGGAATTCTATGTAAATCTTATTGAGGTATTAAATACTTAAGTCACTTTAGCATGAATAAAGTTCTTGTGAAAGAGGCTTTCGTTTAACTTAGACAACATATGTGGTGAGAGTAGTCTACCTTTACATGTTGCCTAATGATGTAACAGCTAATGAAACAATTGTGCAAACACTGTCACAATGTAACAGAGAGAATATATCACATACAAGATATTTGTTCTTGAAAAGCTATATTTTTGCCTCTGAAAATTAAACATTGCTAGGAAAACAGCAAGTCTCCAAAAATGTTTGATAAGTTTGGCAAGCATATGGCAACAAAGCTCACTTCTTTAATGTATCCATTTCATTATCAGAGTCCTTTTACGTATGAGGTTTTACATAACAGTAACTTGCAAGTTGACTTTGAGGACCAGGAAGTCCATTAAAACTGAAATATTTCTGAATGTAAGAAAGGCTTTTTACATGGTAATCCTCCTTTTCAAAACCACAAAACCCTTCTGCAGGCCAGAAAACCATATTTTAATCTATGCAGAGCACAAAGTCTTGTTTCAGTTAAAGCCTAACAAGCTCCAGCTGATGCTTTTCATGGTTCAGTGAGGACAAATCTTTCTTCTGATAATTTGAGCATCTATTGCTTGAATATACAATTTATTTTTCATATGCTTTTAAGTTCATCTTTATCATGAATCGCTTTATAAACATCTGGTCAAACTACACAACAGATACATTGTCAAGTATCTCATGATCTTTTTCTCTAAAACAGTAAATCTTCCCCCACTGCAGAACTACGATGGGCCACTTAAGGGCCTCTTAAGGTGTGGCTCAGAGGCAGCGCATCATCAGGGGGGCCGTTAAAGGCCATTGTCAACATGGATGGTGAGGAAGGCAGCCATAGACCATCTGATCAAGATATGTGGGGATAGAGGGACGGTGATCGTCAGCAGGGTGTCAAAGCTATCAAAAGGCTATCCGACTGGTCGTATCAGGAGAACCAGATTGGAGAGAATAAGGTCTTCACTGTGCAGTCAGGGAGAGATTGGGTGTATCTGTGAATCTCTCTACCTTTAAGTGTAAGATATGATTAAGAAATAAAATAAATAAAATTGCATATTTTAAACTGCTCCGCCATCATTGTATAGAGTCAACCAATGTTGTCAACCAGAAAATAGTCTTATTTTCTCCCAGTGATTCTTCTACCAGGAGTTTTCCTTGGCTTCTATCACTTTGATCTGTAAAGCTGCTTTGAGAGGTCATATATAAACCTCTTCACATATAAAATTGACTTGACTCTTTCTGCACTAAACCTGCAATTTTATTGTTGCTGTAATCGTGGACACCTTGGATCAAGCTATTCACACCGCCACACACACACTATATAAATATATATACAGTACTATATACAGTACAGTGCCAAAACAATATTTGAAAACCGTTCACATGATCAGTGTGTGCTCTATTTTTCATGAGCATTACTAAATATAACAAACCTAAATAGAATAAATACCAATACAATTACACAGTAAATAGTGATTGTACAGTATATATGTGTGTTCTTTGTGGAAGTCCAGTATTACTTGTTTCCATCAGAAACCTGGTTTAACTCGAATAAATCAGGAGCTGCTATTGGAATTTCACAGAAGGTCCTCCTCTCCTGGAGGAGCCGAGGGGAAATCTGAAATCAAACCTGTGTTGCTCTTACCAGCTCACACAATTTCATTATTTTTTTTAAGCAACAAAACAAATCTTGATACTTTTTACTGCTGTACTGTTTATTAGCTATAAGAAAGACGAATTATCATACACTGGAAAAATGTCTTTAAACAATTTGCATAGGTGACTAATACTTTTGCACAGTACTATATATATATATATATATGTATATATATACATATGTATGTATATACATACATACATAAAATACAATTTAACAGAACATTTCTATTATTTTTGTAGAATGTTCCCTCTTTGCCTGTTCTATGGGTTTGGTTTATTGTGGACTGTATTAGAGTCATTTTATGCTGGTTTAATTGATGCTGGTACTAAGAAGCAACAGAGTGACAATGTCTGCATTAGCAAGCGATTGTTACTGGCCAGGGAACGTGTAACTGTTGATTCGGAAATGTAATCATACATTTTACAAGTTATTTAGATTTGATGGCTCACACCGTTTGTTTTATTACAGGTAAATGTGTGATTATGCATATGACCTGTAAAGTATTTCTGTAGGTGGGTAATTCATTTAATTCCAGGGATGTCATGTGGGCTACCTCCTATTACCATGAACTGAATTCATGTGTTCTGTTTGACTTTGGTATAAGGTCATTGCAGCCCTGCTGTTTGAAATAAACTTTGCTTCAGTGCTGCTTTTGCAATAAATTATGTCGGTTAAATGTGACAGAAACATGCAAAGTCACAGCGCAAGATTTTATCTTCCCTGAAAGTCACCACGTCTTAACAGAAGAAGGAACTCTTAATGACATGTCATTTTTCCACATACAGAAGATATGTGGTACTGTACATATGTACTGTACATTAAAAATCTGTATACAGAGTCAAATCCCTAAGTTTTACACAGCACTTAAAAAGACAAGATCTGAAAAAGCCATCTGGGTGCTTTTGGAAGTTTAATCCTCTCTGAGTCCCCCCTCCATGGGCTCTCCCTGCCCTCGCTGATGGCCTTCTGAAGCTCTGTGCACTCCACTTTCTCCTCTGCTGTCTGCACTTTGCATGACAATCACCTTTCAAGTCCATGGTTCAGTACAATGCTTGGAGCAGAGGTTTGATGTCTTTTAAACCTTTGACTGGCCCTGGGGGCCTCCTGGGTTCCCCTTACCCAGCTTTTCTGAACAGGAGATTTGGGAACATGACTTGTGGCCTGTAGCTCATGGCCTGCTGAAGTGTGTTTGAAGGCAGGGGGTAGATTGTTTCAGTTCTGAGCAAACCAGCAGTGGTGGTGCATGCAATGATCTTGCTGGCAAAAAAATCCAATGTCAAAGGTCTAAAGGTCATATATGGATGTTTTAACAAATCAATATACACTGTGTGGACAAATATATTGGGACACCTCTATTTTTCAGGGTTTGGTCTAGACCCCTTACTGATAGCAAGGGGCAATATAAATGATTCAACATACCAAGACATTTTGGACAACGCCATGCTTCCAAATTTGTTAAAACAGTTTGGAAAATAACCTTTTCTATTCCAACATGACTGTGTCCCAGTGTAACCAAAGCAAGCAACATAAAGACATGCCTGAGTGAGTTTGGTATGGAAGAAGTAGTCTTGACATTAATCCCATCCAGTACCTTTGGACTGGAACTGGAACGAAGATTGTCAGGACAATCTCCATTTAAGGACTTCTCATTCAACATCAATATCCTGCTATTACGGGGCAATGCAATCAGTCTTGTTGGTAATGCACCTGCACTTTATCCATACTGTTTATACAGTCGGGCATTGCAAATAGCATTTTACTGCATGTCATATGATGTGTAATGGTGGATATGACCAATAAAATCCGAATCGGAATCCTACATAAGGAATGGACACAAATTCTCATAGAAACTCCAAATTTTTGTGAAATGTCTTCCAAGAAGATTGAAAACTGAACTGCTGACATTCTGCACACATCAACATACACTCACCACAACTACTGGACTCTTCACAGTGACACTTTAAACAACTCCACTTTCAACTCTACTGCATCGTTTTGCACTCCACACTCTAAATACCTCACTGCATCATTTGCACTAGGCACTGTCTTAATATA
>JBBPDH010000104.1:25584002-25596176 GCA_037974565.1 Clupeocharax schoutedeni
CATAGCTTGCGTAGTATAGACCCAGCTCCCAACCCAACTTTGTGAATAGATTAACGGCGATATTTTTTTTATCGCGCAATAAGAGTTTCACATTAACGCAGCACGTTAACGCGTATAATGGCCCAGCACTAATAATAATACAGTGCTGAGTACTTTAATGGATGTTAAAGTCAGATTTTCTCCAGACAGAGAGCCTGGCCTCGAAATCTCTTGTTCTAAAAGAGAACAGAAATTAGAAATGTTTTTTAGAAATTTGTAAGGTGTATTGGCAGCCATTCATTAAAACCACACTAAAAGTACCTGCATGGAAGAATGTGGTGGCTTAGTGCTAACCAGGAAATGTGGTGACAGCTTCACTTAACAGTTTTTGAGTGAGGCAACTGGTCACTTCACGCATTAGCATTTAGCTTGATAAAGAAAAATGGATTGTAGTTTGTGTAAATTGCTATATAACATATAAGGTTATTAAATTGGTATCGTGATTAACACAGCATAAAATGTACGCATGTGTTCTAATATATGAGTGCATCCTAGATCTACTTAAGTGTTTTCACATTGTTCAAATCACATCCGTGGGTTAAACCCCTAACCCCTTATATTCCAACAATACCGGTCTTAGAGCTGGGGTTGGAAAGCTGTTTTTAGAAAGTTTGATCTTTCAAACCCTGGAACAACTACAAAGCAGTTACTTTTGTGTTACCGCGGTTCTCCTGGTATACAGAAACCCTTCGGTTCTAAGCAGATCAGGAATCACAGATTCAGTTTGCTTTTGGCAATGAATACATTTTTTCTGGATGTTTTCACGCAAGGGGAATTGTTCACCTCGTCGCAGTGTCCCAATACTTTTGTCTCACGACCTTCCGAGATGCCTGTCTTGGCGGGGAAATCTTACTGAGTCAGAATTGGTCATTGTGGTGGTGAATAGAACTAGATGTCTTAAGAAAAGTTGTGAACTCCCCGCCCCCTGCCCCTCACCACCACCAGCTTAGTGGCATAATGTGAAGGGTCTTAGCTAGCAAATAAATTTGGCAATGAAATTGTGAAAGACTGTGCTCTGGCAAAGTGTATGACTTGTTCTTCCTCTCAGTCCTGACACTAGCAGAGTTTTTTTTCTTAGTGATGCCCCTGGAGAACCTTCATTTCTCGAAGATCCTTTATGAAGATTAAACAACTTTCTGTAAGAATTTACAGAAATTCTTTTACAGAGCTGTTTGTGTGGTTTCATGAAGAGCGGGTTCAGACCTGTTTCAATTTCCTATTTGAGCTCATTGTGGTGTAACAGACTGCATCAGTAGATGGTTTTGGGTTCCTGCAAACAGTCTAAGTGAGAAGCTGCTTCTGTAAACCAGGCAGGAAGACTCTGCTTTCTTTTGCTGGTAGGTCAGTGTACACTTGGACAGCAGCTGCGTGATCAGGAGGGACAGTGTGTTATTAACTGTTTGTGTTCTCATGAGGTGCCGGTACATTTAAAGCAAAAAGAAAAATAGAGTGATAATACTCGGCCCTGGACAGAAGGTGTGTAACTGCATGAACTCACTGTAGAATCATTTATCACAATAAGATTTCTTTAGATATAATCACGCGAATGAAGTAAGAAAGAATCAGGAAACAGAAACAGAATGCTGAGCTCAGAGAAGACGAGCTTCTTCCTTTATTGTCAGCGAACAGAGAACAGTAACAGCAAGGGCACCCACAAAAGTTAACAAACCATCAAATTATCTTTTTCCATAAAAATACTTAGCCAACACTTCTCTCAAATCATGTCCATCTCTTATTCCAGAGAGTAGAAAAATAAACATTTCTCACTTTTTGAAAATGTTGATGTAAAGTTGAGTGAGTTTCGTTAAAATGGTTCACTGGGAAACAAACGTTAGAATTACGAAGCAGTTCTGGACACGAACAGACAGTAACTCACTGAAATAACAGCATCCTGAGTTTAAAATTGTTTTAATTAATTTTATTGTTTTATTGGGACACTACTCTAAATCATTTTAGTAGATTTAATTTTTTTTTTTTAAGAAACATGAAATGCGTGTCTTGATAGAGTATCATTGTAACCGGATGAAAGAACATTAAGAAAATTAAACAATAATTTGTGTTACATGTAAACAGTTGTCCCTGAATCTGTCCAGAGGACTGTGGGGTAATGGGAGATCGGGAGAAGTTCACTTTTCACTTTTGTCTTTTTAAAATACATGAAATTCTTCCTGTTTTAATGTTTAAAAGTGAAAAAAGGAAGACAATATTTTGATGTCACATAATATTTTGAATATGCAAATAAAAACAGTTAATTGAATTAAAGTGGTGTCCTATTGGTGTCCCATTTTGTCCATTTAGGTGTTCAGTTTTGCCAGAAGCAGCTGTTCATGGGACATTAGTGTTGTAGCATGTTAGCGCCCCCAGTCCAGGCAGTGCATGAAGCTGCAAAATCACAAACTAAAATTCAATGTTACTTTTTGGCAGCTAATACTCACTCTTTTTCATTTTTTCCCTCACTTTTCCTTGCAGAGCGCTTCTGCTTTAGAAATGTTCATGGATGTTTTGCCCACAAAAAGATCTAATCACAAGTTTGAAATAATAATTGAGGCCAGAGATGGTTAAGACCATTTCAAAGTCTTCATATCTTGAAGATGTTCTGGGATGATTCTGATGTATGCTTTGGATCAATTTTGTGATATTTTCTGCAACCCCTTAATACTTACTAGCCCATCGCAGGACACACACACACACACATACACACACCGACCCCAACAGTCAATTTAGAATCCCCAAGTCACCTGACACACCCATGACACCACCACCATGAAGAGAACTGCTCCGCCACTGTGGGGCCTGTCTTGTTGTAATATTCAACCTTTTTTCTTCTTCAGTATCTTTGCTGATTGTCAGAAATTAACTTCAGGGATTTGTTAACAATTTGGAGGTTAGTTTCTTTTCTCAGTCTCCAAAACACTTCCTGAGGCACAGTTATCTAAACTACCACAAAACAACAGATCAACCTCATGCTTCACAGTTTACAAGCTGCAATTTCAGTTCAATTCTCCTTTTTTTAAACAAAAAAGTGTCAAATTGTTATTCCACCAAATCACAGCACTAGATTACAAGATGTTTTGGGTTATTTGAATGATGTGTTCCATATTTCAGACGGTGACACCATAAAATTATGGTGACCTTCCGAAACCCCTTTCATGTAGATTATGTTTGTACACCAAATCTGCACAGAGCTGGAACATCACTATTCCTGTGCCAGAGGTCCTTGGCAGTGATGTGAATTACATTCTGGACTTACCTTTTACTTCTTAATGACTCAGTCAGTGGAATTACAAGCAGAAAGTGTTTAGACCTTTAATATTTTTCGGATCCTTGGTCAGCTGCTTAGATGTTGTTGGGTCATAATTTATTACTCTCTGGAACTATTTAGACATTAGACAAATAAATTGTGATACTTTACAAAAAAGTAACACTGCAGCCCTTTGTGCACTGCAGCCCTACTATAGTATCACTTTCTATGAAGCTGTAAACATGAACTGTTCTATGAACACACACTTTGTTGAGGAACAGTCCTGTTTTTTTCTGCTCACTTCACTGCTGTTGAACTTCCAGACCTTGCTGATGATGTCACAAATTACCACTTTTACTTTACACTCTGTGTGTAAAAGATTTTTTTTTACAGTAATAAATAAATAATAAAATAAATGAATAATAAATATTTTAAAAGCCAAATATGATCATATATATATAGTATAAGAGCACCAAGTATAAGATCACATTTGGCTTTTTAAATATTTGTTATTTATTTAGGTGTCACAGGGCACCAGCCAATCAGCAGCTAGGAGAAACTGTATTGGGTACTCTCAAATCCTATGTATGTATATATATATATATACACAAGATACGCAGAATATACCGTTTTCTGGGTAAGCAAAGCACACACACTTGGCCGTTCACACGGATAATGATTAGATCACTTTCTTTGTGATGTTTTGACGCTCACTCGCACATTTTAGGTGCTTTAGACAAAGGGGTCACCATGCGCACTCTGACTGCTCTGTGGGTACTAAGCCCCAAGGGCCAACGGCTGCTTCTGGTAGATACAAAGCACACCACACTGGAACACCCCAACTGATCTGCTTTTGTTTAGGGTACAGTGTTTAAACATTGATATTAGATGATATTTTGTATCAACATGAGAACTGGAATGTGACGGTAGGGTGTATAACACCGAGCCTCAGCTTCATGTTCAGTGCCATAACTGACTGCTTCACCAGGTCGGCTGGTTGGTTGTGTCTGAGTGCTGAACAGACTGCATGCTGGGAAAGCTTCATTCTGATAATCAGATCACTCGCACCTGGCACCTTAATGCGGCTTTCTTCAGCCAGCTGAAATCTTTTGGCAGTGCAACAAAGCCGGAGTCAAAAAGAGTGCATTCAACCGCTGGCTAATGTTTCGAGGTGCCAGCCACCTGTTTAGAGGTGAAGGGGTGCCAGCCGAGGATTGGATTAGCTGCCTTACTTTTGCTCCAAGAACCAAATCAAATCAATCAGAGCCTCTTTCTTCTCTGCCTCTCATAGGAGAGCTCAGAGCAGACTGCAAAGATGAAGACTGTAGGCTTGATCCTCCTTCTAGTAAGAATGGAAACACAATTCAGCCCCTTTGTATTATGGCAGTGGTGGCCTTGTGTGTAGGACTTGCCTCTGGACCGAGAGGCAATGGGTTCGAATCCTACCTTCAGCACCACCACTGGGTTCCTGAGCAAGACCCCTAACCCCAAGTTGCTCCAAGGAGAGACTGCCCCCTGTAGGTAGGGAACAGAAGTCACTTTGGATAAAAGCTTCTGATAAATTCCGTTCTAAAAATATGAAGAAATGATCTCTGACCTACACATTTATTCATTTTATTTATTTTACAAAACCACCAGACAATATGTTGTGTTATGAAATACCTCAGATCTCTGGTTCCATTCATTACTGTGAATATTCCCTCAAAGTTTCACCGTGAACAAGCCCACACATTTAATAAACAGTTTGCTATCTTTCTATCAGACAGACATTTAACGAAGAAATATGATGGAGAGAAAGAAGAAAGAATGCTTCTTTTATTCCAATAGTATGACTTGATTGGAAAAGGTTCCGTTAATTCCAGCATGACCACATCCATTATATTGATGCAGCAGCAGAAACACTGTAGTCTGGAACATACAATGACCGAGTGAAAAAGACGAATAGATAATAATCAAATGAAACACAATTAAACTTCAACAAGCTAGTACTTGTCACAATGTACTGTATCATGTGCATACATTTTCTGGCAATAATATTTATATATATATATATATAAATATACTGCTGGCTAATTCCAGCGGTATATATATATATATATATACATGCAGAAGGGCATTAATGACTCCAGATGTTTTCAAGTCGACTAGTCGGTCAGATGACACACAGGCAGCGGAGGAACACAGGCGTCCGACACTGAGACAGTTTTATTAAAGTTCTCTGTTACATTAACAGTCCACACTACAATTAAACTAAACTAAACAAAGACTGAATCTTGAGTTTTCTGGTAAATTTAAGTGTAGAACTGAGAGTGGAACAGTTTAAGCCGCGGCAGGACGACTCCCTGCAGTGCTAGCGTTATCCATGTTAGCTAGCGGAGCCGTTTCAGATGCAGAGCACCGGTTCTGTTACTGTACTTTAACACAGACTTGCAGGTTCTGTAGCTCTCTGTGCACTCTTCTCTGCTACATGTATCTCGTCTTGTTGCGGTCTCGTGTCTAGTTTTGTTTCCCCTCGTTTCCCCTCACGCCAACAGCTCCGCCCCTTTTATGAAGGGGCTATAATAATTGGTTAAACCAAGGAACGAGTGTCAGTGTCAGCCAATCAGAGGCAGAGATTGCATTGTGTACACAAGTGAGGCCAGAGAGAGGGGGGGGGGAAACATAACTAGTCAACTTCTCTCAGGGGGCAGTGACTCGTGTCTCTGTAGTCGACTAGTCGACTTTTGTGTTAATGCCCTAATATACAGTCTTACTCAACTACATAAAGAAAAGTGCTAAACCCCCATGGTTCTACTGTCGTGAGGAAACATTGGACAAATAGTTCAACATGCTCTTATGCGTCCAAGAAGATACAATAAAACACATAAGAAATGAATGTTAAATATACCGAAAGGTAGATCAAATACTTATTTCTGAAGATCAAGAGCTAACAGGCACACTCTGCAGGGGAGTGACAATGTTTACTAACAGTGCTTTACATGACACACTCTTCCCGCTAACCTCATAATACTCTGTAACAAATATGGTTGACATAATCTCCTCAAAAGCTAACACTAGCTCTTGACAACTGGAGCATTTAATGTGGCTTGTTTAATGTGCCAGCGATTTATAAGAGTAGGTTGAACAAAGAAGCTCTCCTATCTTCACCCATTAAACTGCTAAAATGGAGTTCATCCTTGTGTCTTCCCTTATAACAAACTACTGCAGTAATACCATATGAGACCATTACATTTACAATACTGTATACGATGCTTTGATAAAGTTTGAATATGACTAGTCTTAAAGTCATAAGTTTTATAATAATTTGTCCATTATGGAATTCTACATACATGGCTAAACTACAGATGTAACCTGTTTTTATTCCAACATAGGTGCATTATTTTAACAATGTTTTTTTTATTATTTAAAAATAAATCTGTTAAACTCAGTTTTAAAAAATCAGTATGCAAATGCAAAATGTCCAGAAAAATGCAATAATTATCTTGGTTACCTGCTAAGGGTGCACAGTAAACCCCTGCTTATACGCGGTTCAGCATTCAGTCATTTTTTCCGAGTACGGAACTAAAAATTGTTTGAGGAAACTCCCTACACCCCTAAATATAAACAACCCAGCATGAGACTTTTTTGTGGAAATATATCATTTTTCATACATTTTAATGCTAAATTATTAAGAAAAATAATTTAAACAATACTACTACTACTAATAATAATAATAATAATAATAATTGTGTATATATTGTAACATATTAAAAGAAATTCAGCTACATTTCTATATAAAATATAACTATTCATTTTTTGATATGGTCCAGAGAAAATAAAGAAAGCCATCTTGGGATAGTGAAATAGAGGCAAAAGGTTTGAAAGTATCCAATCTGAGGACGTTATTTATTTCTCCTTGCTGTTGATTGGCTGCTGCCCTGTGACGCATCTCGCATAGAGCTATCTCAATTATTTCTCTGAGGGTTCTCGTGTTTTTTGTTTTGTTCTTTCTAAAGCCCTATATTTTTATTACTGCCAATTAAATGCATTTATTACTGCATTTACCTGCTTATACCAAAGAAAACATACGTGCATGAATCACAGTACAGTCTATAAAGGGGTGACATCGGTATTTTACATTTTAGCACTGCGAGAGACAGCCGTTTAGTGTACACTATACAGTACGGCAATGGGTTTACATTTACATTTTTCAAGGGTAATGTATTAAGCCGAGTTCAAAAGAAAATTAAAGTATTTGGGTAGATTAAGGATTTACACTATAAAAATAGACATTTTTTCCCACATCACATATTCATGGTTTTTCACTGTACGCAGGGCTCTTGGAACATAACCCACGCAATAAACAGGGGTTTACTGTATACTAGTTTTCACTTCAACTAAATGTCATTTGAATCATGGGTGTTTAAACTTTTTCACACCACTTTCGGACACAAATACATGTATTACTGTAGAACTTTTTTCATAAGAGAGCATCTTCAAAAATAATTGGCCACCAGTGTCTGTTCGTGTAAAGTGAACTAGACCTTAGTCTCAGAGGTGTAGGGATGATACAGCTAAAGAGACATCAAGTAGAATATCAGGTGGAGTTCTGGGCCTGTGCTCCACACTCCATACTAGCCCTTGGAACTTTGGGCTCAATACTGCAATGCATGGTTTGAGAGTCTTCCAGCTCTTGGTGGTGGTTTCAGTATATTTGATCATATTTATTGCTTGTTTACTTTGACTCTGTCGCTGAAACCGCTCACACATCAGTAGTTGTTAATGGGTATAAATCGTAGTGAACATTTTTTTGCTGATAACAGTTCCTGGAGGGTTCCTGTGATCACAGTCAGCCATAGTGAGGTCTCTAGGTGACTGTTGACTGCTTTTGTTCAGTTACAGCATGGCCAGCTCAACTCTGCAGGTGCGCCCTCTGCTTTCTATCATCAAAGGCTAGTTATCCTCTGGAAGGTGGGTTGGTCCCTCACACGGTCACTTCTGTCTTACTATTGGTCACAAAGTAGGGCTGTGTGGGCAGGTAGTGGTGGCTGCGTGCGGTGTGGAGCTCGTTCATTTGACCCACGAAACAAGGTTTCTTAGGGCCGTAGCTTTTGCGTCGACCCACAGTCTCTGTGCCATCCCAGCCCTTTAGCATGCCAGGGGTGGCTATGGTGTTGGAACTGTACGGCATGTGATGTGGCAGGTGGGGCTTAGCGGCTTTCGGTTTCTGTTCGTTCTGCTTGGGGCAGGGGATTTCGGTAATGTAAGATGTGGCAGGCTCTACGTACTCCAACCTCATTGTGTGCAGGGGCAGGGTGCCTTTCACTGCCAGTTCCGTCAAGTGGCGGTGCTGCTTGCTGTAGAAGTCGCCATTGGCTTTTGCCGCTAACAGCAACACAGAGAGAACAAAAATGGATGAGGTAATGGGAAACGAAATTTCACTTTACTTCGTCATTTATATTTTTATTTTGTTTGAGCAAAACAAGTCATGTGTTAATAAACCATTCCTTAATGTCACTTTCATGATTGCATGGTTCTCAGTGCATCCAGGTATTATTGTGGATGGCATTTGCTGTTCACTCATTAAGACCCCTTCATCAAATTCAACAACTTTTAGCTTATTCTTGTGATCAAAAACAAACTAAAACCTACTGCCCGCCTGATTCTCAAAGCAGACATGCTCATCGATCTGTGAGTGTACTCTTCACGCAACACAACAGCATGGACAGCCTTTCAGGGCTAACATAGCCACCACCCCCAAGGGCTTTAATATTCTCACTGGCATTTGTTTATCAAATGTCTTCTTCTGACCTTTAAACTGCCATGCAGTTTATTCAGCTGACGCCTGCATCTGGTTTTACGCTCTCACCCTGGCATGTCACTATGGTACAATATTGTAAAAGCCCTTAATCAGCCTCATATTAGAGTTGGGGAAGAGTTACAACTACAATTTGGTCTTTTTAACACCTCTGATTAATGGTTCATGATAGTCACTCTAAAGACCGGAGCAGCCTGGGGTGTGATATTCTCAGTCTGCGCTCGCTGGCTGGTTGCTTTAACGTCCTTGAAGATAAACTTTTCCCACACCTGCTGAGTTTGGTGTGTGTTGTGATGATACATTTTTATTCCTCACCTGTAATGTGGGAAGTGAACGAGAGATTGTTTGTGGAGGGGATCGCAGATAACACTAACTCTGTCTTCACTCTATTTCTCTGCTCTATAAGAATTGTTATGCTCTGCCATAATAAGGACAAATCCTTGATTTGGAGACAAATGGCCACATATGGACTTGTTCTGGTCCCTGTTCTGGTAGTCTGCATATCAAATTAATGTCACTTTGGTCAACATAGCTCTGTATCTGTAACTCTGTGTGGCCCATGCAGTACAGCATATATAGATGCAGCTCCTTATCATTCTCTGTCCTTTTTACTTTCCTTTCCTAACCTGACCATCTCTGCAAGTGAAGTAGCTACCAGGTCTCAGATTAAAACCACCAAGCATAATCTGAAGGGAACTAAACTAAACATATGGCTCTGCCGCTCTGTGATGTCTGCTTAGAGGTTTTAGAACAAAACCAGTTCATGGTGCAGCTTTACAAGTTAGAAAAGGTGATCAGGAAGCTGTAGTCATAGGATGGGACTGGAGTTGTTAAATGTTCGTTCCCGGAAGATCAGAGATGTTGCAGGATGTAAACTTCACAGCTGTTTACCCTGTAGGCAAACTGCAGGGGGCCCAGCTGGTGTCCTTTCATGAACAGATTTCATGACGACAGACGTCAAGCTGACAGGTCTATAATCATTCAGCCCCATCATGGTGGGTTTCTTGGGGACCTGGATAATGGTGGAGCATTTAAAGCAGGAGGGAACTTCACATCTCCAGGGATCTGTTGGAGATACGGGTGAAGATGGGGGCCGACTGATCAAAGAAGGCTTTGAGGCAGAAGGGGTATACACCGTCTGGTCCCGGGGCTTTCCTGGTCTTCTGTTTCTGGAACAGCCGGCTCACATCCAGTATGTGTATTCTGAGTTCCAGGGGGAGGGGGGAGGGGTGAGAGTTGTGGTGGAGGTTGTTGACTCTGGACTGGGGAGGGGGAGGGCGGGCAGAGATGGAAGTCATTGGCTGCATCCGAAATCACATACTACTTGAGTAGGTGCTACATTTAAATTAGAATGTACTGCTCTACAGTTAAAACAGTATGTTCTATACAGTAAGAATGAGGGCAGTATGAATGAAATTGGGACGCACTGCATCCGCTGTGTTGATGTCACGTGTCATGCGTCGTCACATCAGCGCGTTATTTTTTACGTTTACAGAGGGCCTTTACTCACAAGTGTAATTTAACCACAATGAACAACGTTGTCCTTAAAGTACTTACACTCAAAAAGAGCCGCGTGTCTGTTTTCCGACATTTTTCGAATATGACTTCGCCTCTCCCACTGCCTTATGGGATAGTGCAGTGTCCATCGAATGCCTACTACAGAATTCGGCCGGAAGCAGTAGGTCGTCCGGGAACTTCTCTCCTGCTGTTTTTCCCATACTACATAGCAGGAAAATATGCGATTTTGGACGCAGCCCTCGTCTCTGGAGAGAGGTGGTGAGGAGTGCGAATCTGTCCATCTCAGACCTGCAGTAGAAGGTGTTCCACTGTTCTCCCAGGGCAGTGTTTACTTTAACAGGGGGTGGGTGGCGTCTGTAGCTGGTGGTGTCTCACAGGCCTCTCCGTGCTGACGTAGTGCTGTTTGGTGAGGACTGTTCTTTAATACTGAGCAAATATAATGTTCTTGAACTGTGAGAGAAGTAAAACCTAGCCTGGTTCAGGTGCCCAGCTTGTTTTCCTCCCAGTCCAGTAATGCTAGAAGTAATTGGTCTGAGATTTGTCCCAATAAAAGAGAAATATCTTAATATTTCAATGGTGACTTTCCTGGTGTGCTTCCCCTTATTGGTTAGCTCCACTTCTCCATGTCCAGGAGAAATTCAATAGTGTGACCTTACAGGTATATTCGAGGGAAGATAACTATTGATCGGTGGAATTGTGGCTTATCAGTCTGCTGATTCTGTTCTTTTGGGAATTTTCAGGGGAAGGCAATTAAATAAAAAAGATATAACAGTGACTCCAGGGAGTCCGTATTTCTCTTCTCAATGAGCAGCGCGTCTCTCATGATGAGTGGAAATTAGGCCACAAGCAGAGCGCCAGGAGGAAAACACACACCTGCGATGGACGAACTGAATACCTTTTGTGCTTAAATGATGCTGCTTGCCATTGGACTTAGGTTGGCTGCCGAGGAAGGAGTCCGACAACAGCACCACTGCAGCGCTGAATGAGGAACGGCAATCCATTTTTAAAAAATTTATTACAGACCTGAACGCTGAATGTCTGAAATTATGTAATCATTTATTTCATGCCTAAACTAGTGAGTGGAACACTATTTATTGGTTTTTGGGGTTAAAATGAAAGTAAAACAATGAGAAAGATAATGAAAACAAATTGTGAGTGGGTTTTTGTCTGAAAGAGTTTGTTTCACTGATGTTATGATATTAATCATATTTTTTCCTGCTAATGATCCAATGGATTAGGCTGGTGTATAAAAGTGAGGCCGTGAATATAAATGCTGGTGTATTGCAGGGCCCACACATTACAGAAGGGGAAGCATATGGTATAATGAAGCATAGTCCAGAGCACAGGCAGGGTTCTGTCTAAATGTGTGTGAAATGTGTGCTCTTACCCACAGCCTTTAGAGAGGCATATTTGTTTAGCTCTTTGCCAGGCTGCTGCTGCTGCTGCTGCTCGTACACATGGGCCAGCTGGCTGAGGGCAGGGTACGGGTGTGGGTGATTCATATTGGGCATCTGGGTCCCCTCTGAGGTCAAGACAAACAAAGACAAGGTTAGAGGCTTGCAGCATGTCTACATATATA
>JBBPDH010000104.1:25654360-25664677 GCA_037974565.1 Clupeocharax schoutedeni
AAGGCTATGAATGATGATAGCACAGCCATACACACAAACCTGTGTTATCTGTGTTACTGACAGGCCGGGGAAAAAAACAAAACAAAAATGAAATATGTTATAGTACAGAAGAAAATGGACGATTTTCTGAATTATGTGGACTTTACAAAGTACTTTGTTTTCTGTTGATTTTTGGTGGTAAAATATGACGTGGAAAAAAAGGCAAATATTTTGCATATCTGTCTTAGGTGGGTGTGATAAATCATGCTTGAACCTAACCCAGGCAAAATGATCTAAAGACAATTCTATACTAATAATCTTGCAGATGGAATGTTGAAAGAGAATGTAGAAAGACATATTTATTCTTGGTAGAGGTGAGTGCATATGCAGTTCTGCAGATTTTAACATTACATTATATCATTAAAGTTTCCCTGGATATTACATTAGCTACATATGTTGCTGTTTACAGGATGTTTCTTGTTGAGTGTAGCTCAGTGTTGAACTATGGTTTGAATTGAACTGTTGATTGATGATTTTGGGCTGTTCTGCACAGATTGAGCGCCGTATGGAGCTGGTGCGAATTGTTTCCCACAACACACACAAGAGACTGGTCACATGTCTGCAGGGACACATAGGCACAGATGCTGAGAAGAGACACGTAAGGGCTACTATTGTTAACAGGAAACAAAACCCACCTGCCAGGGATCTTTTTGTTACCACCAGATATTCCAAGTAAAACATATCTGCATGTTAACTGATGTTAGAGGGGCTTGTCTTGCAGAAAAAGCTCCCACTGACAGCTTTGTCACAGGCCATGCAAGACGGTGGAAGTCAACTAGGAGAAGAGTCTCTCATTGGGTAACCTATTTTGACGTAATGTTTCAGTGGAAATGATCGGTAATACAAATGTATGCTAAATGGGCTTCAGCTTAGCAACTAATAATGTAAAGCAATGGTTCACCCAAAAATCATTTTAAAATATTTCCTCTACTCTAATGATATAGTAATATGTTGTTTTGTCAAAATGTGCTTCTTAAGATTTACACTAGAGATACAAGGCTAATGTGGCAAACAAGCAATGGAAGCTTACAGCCTATTAGCATTTTGCTAACTGCATGCCTATATGATCACACACCTCGCACTTTCTGACACTGTGTTCTGACACTGTACAATTATCTATACAAATGGATACAGTATGACTAACAAGGGCTAGTGGCAGTACATATTGGTTTTGCATATTGTTATTGGTACTAAAATATCTCTCTGCACACAGAATTTAGAGATTTTTTGGTTAACTTTATATTAATAAGATGCCATTAGTTATCTGTATTACCCTTGTATCTTTAATACAAAATTACAGTGTGTTCAGTTTGATTATGTTGTTGGTAGGAAAATGATGGAAGTGTGCGGAGAGGCAGAGAATAGACTGGCGTCTGAGCTGATGCAGCATGAGATGCAGATTGAGAAGGACATTTTAGACCCACTCAATCAATTAGCTGAGGTAAGCATTTAAAGCTATTGCCACACACATTTAAAGTACTGCCTAGTGTTGCTACAGTGGACATGATTTTCCATTGCTATGAAATGTCCTGTGATTTGCAACATTCTTATTCCTAAACGTCATATTAAACACTAGACCTTACTTTCATAGTTGGTGGCTTGTTTATTATATATGTACTCTTTCAGATCGATATCCCCAACATACTCAAACAAAGAAAACAACTAGCCAAACTGGTGCTAGATTATGATTCTGCCCGAGCAAGGTAATTGTTTTTTTATGGGATGCCAAATGTCGAGTGTTTTCCATTCACTTGATGTCAGTAATAGTTATTCATGTGGCAATCATTTATACAGAACTTTTGTACTCTGCACCTCAGGTGGTCGCAGGCGACCAAGTCTATAATCTCGGGAACAAACACGCAAGCACTGACCGCAAAGGCAGACTCGCTCAAAGAGGAGATGGATGAGGCAATGAACAAAATGGAGTTATGCAAGGTATTCTTTAACTGACAATCTTTCACTTCTCTTTTTTCCATAATGGTTGATTCTGCCCTTTGTGTGTTTCAGTGCAATTTTTGCACAATTTTTACTAGCCTTGAAGCAGAACTTAAGACTAATGATTATGAGTTCTCCATACAGTAGGCTGGACAATGTGCATGTTATTAAATAATAATATACTATAGCATAACATTACTACTATGATTTCCTGCTCTTCTATCACTTCATACAGGGTAAGAAAAAGAGCAGTCTACATGTTTCCAGTGCTACCACAAAGTAATTTTTCTGTGAATTATGTATTCCAACATTATTTTATTCATAAGTGTACATAAACAAATAGGTTGGCAAAATCAAATGTACACAATTTTCTACTTCCTACAGATATACTCGATATACTTACTCGACATACTCATATTTTACTTCAGTTTGGTGTTGGCTGTACAAAGTTAATGTCGTGACCCAAGTCTTTTCTGTAAAAAATCCTAAAATCTTCTTTCAGGAACAACATCCAACTCTTCAGTATGGTAGAGCAGACTATTGAATGTTGTTTAGGACAGTACGACTTACTTAAAAATGCTGTAATTTCTCTGTATTGGACGTCAGTGTCACAAAACAATAATTCTAGATATATCTTGTCAAAATGACCCTTTTGTTTAAAAATGACTGCCTGTGGAATCCTTAATATAGAGCTGAATAAGGAGGTTGAGAGAAGTTTTGGGGATGTATTTATGGGAAATATTTGGGTGAATGTTGACTTCTAGTGTTTAACATATAATAACCACATTTGAATCAAAACATGTCTTGGCTGATTGACTACATCCAGAGTATGTAAACTCATTTTGTGTAAATATAATGTTTAGTCAAGCTACTTAGTTACTTAGTCTTTTGCCTAACTCTGTTCAGGATCAACTTTCTGCCGATATGTACAATTTCTTTTCAAAAGAAGGGGACTATGCTCGGTACTATGTAATGGTGAGAACATTTTCTACTTTTTGTGTTTGTGTTTAATTCCTTTTAGCCAGAGTGTGTGCGTTAGTCACTGTTTTGATTTCTCCCATTATTGTTTCATTCCCATCGGCCTCATATCCACAATGTATTCTGTTTTCAGTTATTAGAGGCCCAAGCAGATTACCACCGAAAATCTCTCTCAGTGCTGGAAGGTGTCCTGCCAACCATTCAGGCACAGCAAGGTGTAATATCTCCACTGACTGCTATCAAGTTTTGAGCAACTGTCAGCAAATGCAAGGCAACTGCTGAATAATACAAACACCCACTTCTGTTCCACTGAATAAGCCAAAATTGTGCTTTTTACTGTTTTGGTTCTGTTTTGGTAACTGTCTTTTAGTTATAAAGTAAATATGGCCATTTGGCATTTTATTATGAAGTTCCGCTTGATCTCATATATCATCTACCTCTTTTATAAACACTGAACATCAGTAAAAATAAGAGAGGAAAAACATATATATTTCAAAACAGCCTTGATTATTGCTTGCAAAACTGGTTACCTCCTGCTGAAAATGTCTGATAATGTTAGCAAACATATTTATTTTACTCTGTATAACAAATACATACTTTCTGCTTTCACAGTAAGAACTTCACATTTTTGTGCTGTTTTATTTTTATTGTTCTGTATATAAACTCATTGCAATTAATCAGACTCATGGACAGAGAAGCCAGCTTTTGGAACAAGCTTGGATGAGCACCTCAAGCGCAGTGGCAGAGAGATAGCACTGCCTATTGAGGCTTGTGTGATGATGCTTCTGGAAACTGGTATGAAGGAAGAGGTATGGCAAACTCTTGTAGTCCTGCTGCCTTTATTTTTTCCTATAAACCTTTCATTTATCCATTGTGATTTTTCTCTTTTTAAAACAGTGTAGTGTTTGGTAGATACAATTTTTACCCTTTTTGCTCATGTCCCTGGTCATATTAATTACAAAAATTCTTGTTTTTCATAATTACTATTTAAATTATTTTGATAACATCACCTTGCATCAGCAGGTGGGGAAAAATGATATTAACTAGTAAAATAATATTTGACCTCCCTCTCCCAATACCAATCAAGCATGTCTCACTCTGAAGTGCATCACAGTATGCAAAGAAACGAAATATGATTTTTGATTCTTGAATAAAATGGTTTTGACAGATTTACTAGAGGACATTTTAAAATGACAGAAATTTCTCTGACAAATTCTCCTTCGACATGGAAATGACTTTTTTAATAAGCAAGTTCATTGCCAGATACTGAATATTTGCAATAAAACTTTATTTGGAATCTGCTATTTAAATCCTGTCTGTACTTATCTCTAATTTACTTTTGCTTAATAGGGTCTTTTCCGAATAGCTGCTGGAGCTTCTAAACTGAAGAAGCTGAAGGCAGCACTAGACTGCTCCACTTCACAGCTAGAGGAGTTCTACTCTGACCCCCATGCAGTCGCTGGTATTGAACTGAGATCTTAGTTCCTAAGCTTTAAGACCGTGTGTATGATATTTCAGCAAAGTGATCTGTTTTTAAACTGTCTGTCAAGGGGCCTTGAAGTCATACCTAAGGGAACTACCAGAACCTCTTATGACTTATGAGCTTTATGATGAGTGGATTCAGGCATCCAAGTAAGCAAATTCATATACTAAATTACTTTATATTAAAAATGACATAAGGCAATCTTTTTAAAAATAGATTTTTTAAAAAATTTAAGGCCGTATTTAATATTGCCTTTTATACTGTATAAAGACAATATACAATATGGTTTAATTTTAGGCAATACAAGCAACATAAAAGCAATGGATGTAATTGTTCTACTTTGTCACTTTCCACACAAATGATTAAAATATCCTCTTTGTATAGTGTGCCTGACCCTGACAAAAGGTTACAAGCTTTGTGGTTAGTCTGTGATCAATTACCAAAGAACAGCAAAGCCAACTTCAGGTGAGTTTACATTAACAACTGTAATTTTCTGGATTATTTTCAGATGAACTGACATGAGAAATATTTTCTTCTCTGTTAAAAGATATTATTAGATTTTGTATTGATTAGATTTCTACCAGTAAAAGTCCCCCCCCCCCTCCCAAAGTTGGGAGGACTAAATTGAGTATACTTTAAATCAGATTTGCCAGAAAACCGAGTTAGTGATCTGTTCATGTCTACTACAGCAGGATCTTGCTGTGGTGAAGTTCTGCGGGTTGGGCTGTTCTGCACTGACATGTTCTATTAAACGTGTACAAAAACATTAAACATGCTTTTCCAGCTTTAGAGATGAGGGCAGTTCTGACAGTAATGATGTATCCAAAACATTCTCTTGCTGACATAGGCTCATGTGACCTGGCTTCTTAGTCCCATTGTTATTTAAAGTTTTAGGAATTACATGCCAAAGTAGCAACTTTTGCACGGAGCAGGCAGTAATAAACAGAGATAGTAGGCTAGGTAATTATTGTATGTGTCACGGGATAGGGGACTAACCCCCAACCCGGAGCTACCTCGGGGCATGGAGCAGACGTCAGACCAGAACTCCATGCTGATATGTTTATTAAGCACACAGGAACAACACAAACAGGCACGCGGGCCTCCAGATAACGTGAACTAGATCCGTGATACATACAGGATAAACTCTAAAGCGATGGACAGATAACAAAAAACTAAGACAGACAGGACTTAAATACACTAGAAATCAGGAACCTAACACAAAACAGATGTAAACGTGAATCACATGACATGAACAGAACACATGACCACAGAACTAAAGCAAACAAACAGAACAGCAGAGCAAAAATAACTGAAAAGCAGTGGACCTAACGGCCACTGATCGTACCGTGACAGTATGATATGAGCAGCCTTTAAATCTGTATGAATTCAGTATAAAACAGTGAAATAACTCACCCAGTCATGTCTGAACATATTGGACATATTTCACTTGACATATTATAAAATATTTGGTGCATTTAACTGCAATTAACATTGTATTAATATTTATGCATGTCTTGAATATTTGTTATACCTTGCCAGATGCTTATTCTGCAACATGCCTTTATTGTTTGAATGACACCAAGGTCAGTTTTAGATGCTTCCCACTGATTGTGTCTGTTTCAAAAGGTATCTTGTGAAGTTCCTCATTAAACTTGCTCAAGAAAGTGAGATTAACAAGATGACCCCCAGCAACATTGCCATTGTCTTAGGACCAAATCTATTATGGGCCAAAACGGAGGGGTGAGAAATTCTATATTTAGGCAAAATGTGAATATAAGACAATGTAAGTTCAGTAAGTTCAAGGTTTTTTGCCTTTAACCACAGGAGTTTAGCAGAGATGGCTGCTGCTACCTCTGTTCATGTGGTCACCATCATTGAACCCATCATTCAACATGCTGACTGGTTTTTCCCTGAAGGTGTGAATCTTAATGTCAAATATTGCTTCCTGAATAAAGCTCAGAAGTTTTTCTTGTGTGATTGCAAAGATTAAAGTGTATGTTCATTTTGTTTGTCTGCAGATGTGGAGTTCAATGTATCAGGCATGTTTTCAATGCCGACACCCATGATAAATCATGTGAACCACCTCACTGTTCCTGACCATGACTCCGGCACAACAGAAAGGAAAAGACCTAACAGTCTGGTTGGCCCAGATGGTGACTTACCTAAACGAGACAGGTACACACACATGTTAAATGTTGCAAAGAATCATCCACATCAGATTCTTATGCTTCATAATATTTACCTAGATTCTAATCTTCTATTAATCAAATCAAATAACATGTTTAACACTCTACTGAGACAGAATTTACTACCTATCCCTGTATTGTGTTGGTTTTTATGTTGCTGTTGTATTTTGTGTGGTGATGGAATCTTTTGGTACACAACTGGTGTAGAATGCTTTTTCCATATACTCTTCTAAGTACAGTGGTGCTGGTAAAATCTTAGCACTCGTGGTGTCTTCACTGTCTCTTCTCTCTTTAGCTCTGCTAACAAATTAATGGACCACAATCCACGTAGGGGCAGTACACTCATTAGAAAGCAACACGCTTCACCTGCCTTCCAGCCCCCTCTGCCCCCGGTGGAGGCTGTAGGTACTGCAGGAGGCCAGCCTGTTGCTGAGCTCTTGCTGCAGCAGCCTACACCGGCAGGCCTGAGCATGGAGGCTTGCCAGCCTAGCTTGGCACTGGGGATGGCTGCCTTGGCAGCAGCACAGCAGCTTCTAGCCCAGCATACAGAAGACCTCAGGTAAGAGCTGAGTATATCTTTGCTTCATAGGTTCTGCTATACAGATGATTCATTCCTCTGTGGTTAAAGGACCTTTCTTCCTTCTTGATTGTACATTCTGCTATGCTAATTTTGAACAAATTAACAGAAATGGGGGAAATACTGCAAATTAGCCTACATCTTTTTTGCATGACACAGTCTTGCAGGGCATAAAGAATGTTTAAAGAATGTTTCATACTCAGCAGCAGAAATACCAAGTTCTGCAAAAACACATTTCACAAAGGTCATATAATGTTAGAATTTATCTCCATATTATTATGGCTTTTGAATTTTTCTGTTCTTTCACACAAATAGATGTTTTGGTAGTGTGGTATATTAGCATGGTACACTATATAACTGTGTTCTTAAACAGCTAGAAATGCCTTAACAATAGTTTTAATTTGGTGACAGCTCAAAGTCACGTGACTCAGCATCAACACTTCCAGCTCAGAGAAATGGTAGTGGAGGTTTAGGACAGTTGGGTGTGGCACCCCCAGTGGCAGGACCATCAGGACCAAGCCCTCTCACAGCAAGAAGAGGTAAACACACCGCCAACCGCGTACTCGGGCTTTGAATTTTCTATTTGGTGTATCTGTATTGTACATCTGTAGTGTAATGTTTTTTTAACCCTTTACTTAAAAATGATAGAAAACCAGGTGACTCGTGTAGAAGCTTAATAACCATTTAAAGTTTAATTCATATGCAGTATCTATTAATGCAGACAAACCAACACTGCTGCTCTGACACCATGTCAATCTACTTTTAACAGGTACAAAAAAGCCAGCTCCTGCTCCTCCTAAATCAGCCAACACACCTTCAGGCCAGCTGAGTGGCTTGTCAGCTCCAAATTTCTCCTCTGGGGCCATTCAGTCTCTATCTCCATCTCCTAGACCTCTTTCTAGTCCCTCTCCAACCAGTCTGAGCCCTATTCAACTAGTAGCTCAACACAACATGATGCCCCGACGCCACTCAAGTAACCAACCTCCCATTCAGGCACCCAGTCATCCACCTCCTGAGCCCCCTACCCAGGTTACACCACCTCTCCAACCCAAAGCTCTAGAGCAAACTGCAGGAGAGCCAGACGACCCGTCACCACCAAGCACTCCCACTCCCCCAAACACACCTCCACCAATGGCCATTTCTCCTGACAACACAATCATCTCTCCCTCCCAGTTTGGATCTCTCCCGCGACCTCGTCCTGTGCCTAAACCACGTAACAGACCCACCATTCCCCCTCCACCACAGCCACAGAGTACAGAGGCTGACAGCAACGGCATCTGCAGCACCGCTTATAAAATGATGGGTGAGACGTCTTCTGTAGTCTGTCAGTCAGTGGAATTTTAGTGTTTTACATGTTTTGTTTCATTACAACCCTTTATTTTAGTTCTGCAAAAAGGACAATATAAATGCTGTTAGCAGAATCACTTAGTCCTGGGAGTGGTAGCCTGCTTAATACTGGCAAAAGTCTAGGCTGTCAGATAAGAAGTGAGGTGCTGTTACATACCCGTTAAATAGTTATCACTTTTGTTTTGATTTTGACATTCCAACCTTTTTTTTGGCATGGTTAACATTATCCTAAGACGTTGTTAATTACCTATGCAAAAATGAATCTCACAAGTATGTGTACATACAGAAATGATTAATGTTTACCAGACACTATTGCAAACTAAATTTCTGATTTCTGACACATTTTAATTCTTTGAGGAAGATGGCACTTTCTTTTAGCAGAAACAAGTGTGCTTATTTCATTATTTATTGTATTTCTAAATCTACCTGAATTTAGAACCTGAAGCATAATGCATTAAATTATATTGGTGCAGATTCAGGGATGCCATTCAAAGGACTGAGTCGAGACCTTCTCGCAGAGCAGCAGTCAATAACCCAGCTAAAGGATGCTGACCTGGACTCAGAGAGCACCATTCTGTAAGGAAATCCAAAACATATCTATCTGAAACGCTGCTGTTCTCACCCACTTACCAAAGTGCTCAGCTTGGCTTTTCAAAATGCAAAGAAATTTAAAAAAGAGAAATACAAGATGTGGAAAAGTGGTCAGTTTAATTTTATGCTCCAAATGGAAAAGAATGGTTTGACGTACTTGGTTGTGTCTTCAGTCGCCTACAACCAATATTGGACTGTGGATGATAGTAAGTAGAAACCATATACTGTGGCTTTAACTATAGCTTTTCACTGTTGGTTTCCAGTCAGATAATGTATTCCTAATTTTGTCTATGGAAAATCTCCTACATCTCAGTATATATTTCTATCCAGACATTCCCCAGGGCTTATATAATCTCAATTGTTACATTTTTTTAAACGAGCCCTTATTAGCTCATTAGCTGGATTACATACAAAGTAATTACCTACTGTGTAAGGTAAACACACACTACAAGGTTAGTCGACTGGCTTCAATTTTGTCCTATGCTGGGGTATTAACATAGTCGGCTCCTGCAAACTTGTTTCACAGCATTCAAAATCCAGCTTTCTGTGTAAGAAATCTTGAAACCAGTGTCCTGTTATTTATCAAATGGTTAAATTGACAAACACCAAAAAACACTAACTAGTGACAAAGAACCAGGCAGTCTGGTCAAGAACATTGTGTGTGTATTACTATATATTATACTGTGTTCACAAAAGAAAAGATGGTATCAAGTGATACAAAAATATACCACCCTTAAATCGACATTAAGGACAATCTTTACAGTGTGTATATTCACTGGCCTTGTCTTCACCTTGCTGCCTTAACTTTTTTGGAAAATAACCTGAAATTCTACATGTTTATGGTGCATTTAATGTTCAGAAGCTTTGAAAAAATCTTTTGAACCTAACATTTAGAAAAGAAAACTGCTTGCTATTACAGCTTTAAGATAATTTAATAAAAACACAGTGATGACTCCTGTTGTTTTTTTGTGCTTCATTGACTCATCCTTTCCTTGAGTCTTGTTGGAATCCAAATCTTTTTAATGTTCTTTCTTACTCGCTGGACCAGCACAGCCGGTGTTGGCCACACAAATTCTACCAAAACAAATATGCAGGGCTTAAAGTATTCCGGCACTTTGCCGGATTTCCGGCGTGCGGCCGTGAGGGGAAAAATTTTTTTTTGAGCCAGCGCATGCGGTTTA
>JBBPDH010000104.1:25709004-25721406 GCA_037974565.1 Clupeocharax schoutedeni
ATCGTCACGGTCTCGCGAGACCAGACGCATCTCGTGAGACCAATCTGATCTCGCGAGATCTCGTACCACGAGATCTCGTCACACCCTTAGTAGATACCTATGACCACGTATTAGTACTGTAGTTAATTACACAGTAATAAAGACTTTTGTGCATACAACATTGTATGAACAAAATTCATGAATGCACTGTAAACAAAAGTTGTAAACACACCATGAGGCACACAATGTAACTTCTTTAAAGTCCTCTGACCTGTTGGATTCTGGAGACCACCCCGATGCTGGGTGGGATGTTCTTTTGCGTCTGGGCCAGAGCTATTAGAGCCTGTGGCCCAAGAGTGGACACATCCTGCCCTTCAATCTCCAGCACCTGGTCTCCAGGCTGCAAGCCCGAAAGGTGGGCACTGCTACCCTCCTCCACTGAAATGATATAGCTGGGCCCACTCCCTCCAAGCAGAAAGCCAAACTCCTCTGGCCAGCCCTGATTAGATGTTGGCATAGTGAAGACTGTAATAGATAAGAAAAGCTTCTCAGTTCATTGGTAAATGATTATCTGTGTGATGTCATTACAGCTCAGGATGAGATTGCAACTTGTTTCAAGCATATGCCTCAGTGATCATCAAAGAACTTTAAAGGTCCCATGGCGTGCTGTTTTTTATGCTTTTATATAGGTCTTAGTGGTCCCCTAATACTGTATCTGATGTCTCGTTCCCAAATTTAGCATAGAATTTTTGGTACAGAATTACAGTCACTTAGAGCCAGTGCCACAATGAGATTTCTCTAGGATGTGCCGTTTCTGTGTCTATAGCTTTAAATGATAATGAGGAGGAGAGAGGCTACTGCGGTCACGTAGCTGGTAAAATATTCATCTGTAGTGAGATTCGGGACATTTCCTTGATAGTCAAGCAGTTGAGATCAGTGCCTATAGCCCCGTTGCTGTAAGACTCCTCAGATTTTACCTGTTCTCATCTGATCACCCTGGTTTGCAGAGGTGCTCAGTCAGTGAGGGGAAAGGCAGATATCATGCGCGCCGTAACACTAACAGCAGTGCAGTTATCCAAATAACAAAGAAGTACTTACGCACTTACGCACACCACTTACGCACACACCGGATGCTATCTACCTTTACATTTGCGACAATACCCTGCTAACTGGGCTGTTAGCTGTTAACCGCAGAGCTAATGTTATAGTACCATTCTAAGGGTAAAAAGGTAGGTAATCATATACAGCAAAGCAACACAATTATATAGCATTGAGTTACTTGTCGGAGCTTTGTAGCTGAGCCAAGGAGAGTTGGTACTGATCCTGTTTTAATTTTCAGCCGTTCAACAAGACCAGCTCTGTATTGTGTTGGCGCATTTCCAAAGAAAATAAAATTAACCCACTGGTTTGCATGAAAGAACTAAATACATTTGTGCACATCTAAGCTTTTAGCATCTGCCATGTATCACTTGTTTGTAAGCCATGATGTCTCTAGAGGAAAAAGTAGTGGTGTTGGTGGTGGCATGGTGGGGTGGGGGGGTTCTCTGGGCGGGCAAAACATGACAAAGGAGGGTAACCTTTCCCCGTATGATGCTCAGTGTGTTACGCCAGGGGTCTGTAGCATTTGGTTGCCATCAGAGGTCACCAATGAGCAACTCGGCTCAGAGTGGCCTAAACAGTAACAGCTGTAAATTCACCATCATGCAACGTCGTCCTACATCTTATCACTTTTTACTGGCCCTCGTGCCATCTTCAGTTACAGTTATAGATATAAAAGCAAAAAAGACTATGGACAGTTGCTTGTGTGATGCCTACATGCTTGAGGAGCGACATGGTGTGACAGATTAACCCGCCCGATTTCAAGGCAAAGCAGCGGTCCCCTCGTCCCTCGGGGGACAGCCAGAGCTGGAAGCAAGGCGGCGAAAGAAGCACAAACTATTTCTCATGCTCCAGTATCTGGGACTGCAGAGCCGAGCTGCAGGTAGCAGCGCAGTGGCTCGTGAGGCACAGAGTGGTGCAGCATCCCCCGCTGTGCGCCCTAGCCAGCCTCGCTCTATCGGACTGGAATGTGGCCCTCACCTTCCAAGCTCAAGCCGCAAACAGAGAGGATGCAGTGTGCCCTTGTGTCCAAGCGGCCGTCACGAGTGGAGTCGTGGCGGCACACCAGAAAGAGGTGACACATGAAGAATGCGAGGAGGCTGTGTACCCTTGCATCCAAACAAGCAGTGTCGACGAGGCTGCTGGCCCGAGCGTCGACGAGGCTGCTGGCACGAACGTCGACGAGGCTGCTGGCACGAATGTCATCGAGGCTGCGGTCCCAAGAGTTGGCAAGGCTGTTCCCCTATAGTTAGCTTGAGCTCAGTCCCTGTTAGCTCAGGCCTAGTTAGCTCAGCCCTTGTTAGCTCAGCCCGTTAGCTCAGCTGCTATTAGCTCAGCCCCTGATAGCTCAGGCCTTAATAGCTCAGCTCTTGTTAGAGAGGCTGTAATTAGTGAGACCACTGTTAGCAGGCCTGCTAGAAAGGCTCCTGGTTGTGAGGCTACGATTAGCGGCCCTGTTAGCGGGCCTGTTAGTGAGGCAGCTGATTGGGAAGCTCCTATTATCGTGCCTGGTAGTGTGGCTTCAGTTAGTGAGCCTGTTAGCGGGCCTCTGGGGAGGCTAGTAGTAGGAATAGAGAGGCTAGAGAGGCAGAAAATGACTGAAAAAACACCCATGTGTTTTTTTGGGGGGGGCGTATGTGGCTAAGGGAAGATGAGTGGGGGATGCAGGGGGTTAGTGTAATGATAGAGGGCTTAAGAGAGCAGGAGGAGAGCCCTGTCCAGCCTCCTGGAGGGGGCTGTCTACCCGAGAACGAGAGGGCCGAGGAGAGCCCTGTCCAGCCTCCAGCGATCCCGCAGGGAGACGGAAGGACTTCCAGGTGGCGGGATCGCCGCCATGAACCTTGTGGGTTCCTACAGGAAGGGGCCTGGAATGTGGGACAAGTACAACGGCCTGCTGTCCACACCAGCGTCGCCTGAGCTGAGGAGAAGCCAGCCTGGCCTCACGGACAGTGAGTGTGCGACGTGGAGGCGGACGGAGGCGTTGTGCTTGCCCCCGCTGTCCCCCGCCCACCCGCCCTGTTTTGGTGTTGTTGTGGGGTGGGGTTTTTGTCTTTGGGTGCTTCGGGGGGTTCGCCGTTGGGGCGGGGGTACTGTTACACCTGGGGTCTGTAGCATTTGGTGGCCATCAGAGGTCACCAATGAGCCACTCGGCTCAGAGTGGCCTAAACAATAACAGCTGTAAGTAATCACTGGGTGTGTATATATGTGTGTCACTCTGGGGTTTGAGTGTGGGTTCACCATTCTGCAATGTCATTCTACATCTTATGTTTTGTACTGGCCCTCGCGCCATCTTCAGTTACAGTTATAGAAATGAAAGCAAAAAAAACTATGGACGGCTGCTTGTGTGGTGTCTACATGCTCGAAGACAGGGTGTGACACAGTGGCAGAGCAGGATGATCAAAGCACTCTTTACATCTATCGCCATTTCTAGCCACTGCAGGACCATAGGCAGGCTAGGAGAACTCGTATTAATGTTGAAAAAATTCTCATAAAGGGTAATGACATGGGACCTTTAATTTAAATAACACAGTAACAAATCTCAGTTCAGCAGAATTAAAGCATATAATAAAATTTATTTCCAATTACTTTATTAATCTGAAACACAAAAAATAAATATTGTAACACTGAGTCAATAGAACCCCAGCACCACTGAAAACAACTAACACTACTTTTCATTATGGTCACTTATATCCTTTCCCTAGGTTCACCCAAAAGTTTTAATTAACCTACTGAACCCCAGACCTAAGCATCTCTTAAGGTAATTTATTATTAATTTACCTCTTAAGGTAATTTAAGGGATATTCCAACAGGCTTATCATCCAGATTTTTTATTTTTGAATACACACACAAACACTTATAAAGGCGAAGCTGTGGAGCTGTACTTCAAGATTCAGCCACTCAAGCAGTCTCAGCTGACTCCTCAAACCTTCCACTGTCATTGACCTCATTGAGGATACACAACCGAGAAATCATTACCCAGCTCAGCTACACACACCACCACAGCTCAGGAACACATCACTGCGCGGTGCTTGCATTAATATGCAGGAATGACACTCATTAGTGTTATAAAAATTCAGGGCACATGGTTATATGAATATTCATTTGACAACACATTTAAAACATCTATTTAAAAAGATGCTATGCATGTAGCACAATTCCCGGAAGGCAAAATGCTATAAAGATCCATTAACCTCCATCAGAACCACTGATTAATTAGATGGTACATTACCAATTATCCATGTAAATGGAAAGATCACTTTCTTGTCCATCCTTTATCAAGTTAGTTAGCAGAACTGGAACTTACAGAAATCTTTTGTAGGATAGCGAGGCCCGGACTTCTGTTGGCGCAAAGAATATCTCCCTTTCTTGTTCTGCAGGAATTTCTTCATTTTGGATGAATTCAGCAAGTTCCAAAGTGACAAATATCCAGATCAATTCTATCCTCTGAGTCACTGCCAAGGGCACTCAAGAGACCCTCCATTCATTGCTTTCCAAATTATCCCATCATCAAAGTCATGCATGCAGAGTAATGACCTGAAGGGTGACTAGGCACGAGATGTCAAAATGCTGCTGCCGATACGTGAGTTGTATGTGCATCACTGGTTGAGTCTGACCAGTCTTGCCTGCAGAGCTAACACTGTGAAACTGGGACAGCGTAGCACAGATCCTTAATAATTCTCTCTCCAAAAAGGGTAAAGTGAGGCCCCATTTTTCTATAAATACCTTCCTCCCATACACTGCCAGCTAACTCCCTCTCCAAGGGATGGAAAGTGGCCCAGTATCAGCATGGGGATCCAGCAGGAGGATGGCAGCTAATTAGAACGTCTGCGTGAGGATCACAGTCACGTCTCTCTGAACAGGAGTGGTGCAATTAAAGCCCATGCTCTGGATTAGGCAGATTAAAATGGTCCATCCCTTAGATCCCCCCTGACCACATGGCAGGAGCATGTTCTGTCATGTATCCAGGGAAAAGGCCTGGGAAGGGCAGATTGATTTACTCTGTGAGAAGCCATATGTTTAGGATAGTGTTAAACATAGTGTTCATAGTCAACCCCATGAACAGCACTAATGTGTGGTGGAGTTTAGAAAATGCTGCAATTATTCCTACAACTTTATTACTAATCATACATTAGTAACCCTTTTAACCCTTTTGTGCCCAAAATCTACATTCAATAAAAGCTTGCTTTGTGTAAGGTCAAGTCACACCTTACATAAATCTATCTATCACACCTTACACACGTCTATCAGTCCATCTAGATGTCATTCACATACTTTCACTCACACTCAAATCAAAGAATCAAATTAGGATTTTCTGTTGTTTTTTTAATGTGGACGAAAGGCAGATGTCATTATAAATTAAGCGACAAAAACGTCCTTTTTAACCATATTGTTTATTTGATTTTAACAGCTTCCTGTACCTAGTGAGTAGACGGCAATAACCCTTGCATTAGATGTGCATATGGCCAAAGATCAAAGCTAGTTCTACAGGGCTAACCAGCTAAATTATTTAGCACTAATGCCTCTTTCTCCAAACACTCCTCCTCAATCAATGTCTCATCTTACCATTCCTCTTCTGTTCTGCAATTAAGTGGGGGGATGGTTTGGTGTTCCAAAGAATGATCATGCAGTTCCAAACGACATCGTGTAAATAAGGAAATATCTCTAATGATACAAAAATGATTGCCCCTCTAAATGAAAAAGAGAAAAGTAAAACACAACTACGCCTTTATACATTTTCTAGCATTTACTGAACAACATGCAAGGCTTCTTAGCAGTGCCCCAACAGCCATTTGGATTCATAATATATATGTAATACAGCACTGTAATACTGAAATGTTTTCCATGCAAAGCTGAACAGAGTAAGACCCAGAAAATGAGACACATCCAAACTGAAGAGCTGAGCTCAGTTACACGTGTTATGTCACACTTTGCCATGATAATGATGGTGGTAAACCATACAGTACTGATTCAGCAGCAACTAGAACACATCTCTTCAGGAGATACGTCAAGTGTACAGTGTAGGTGGAGATACAAACATACCTCTTTTGTGTTTAATATCTGTATCCGTTGTTGGACACTGAGGTTTTCCCCGAGTGTTCGTTCGCTGAGGTATGACCTGTGTTTGCAGTAACTTGAGAAACGTTTGCAACTCCAGCTTCCAGCTTCAGCCACGGCAACCTGAGCTGAGGGCTGTTAGGACAGGGAGAATAAGGGGAGACAAAACCACTTATTGCATTTCTCTTATAACAGTGGTCATAGTCTGTATGAAGGTTTTACCTTGGTATGAATCTACACAGAGGAGTTGTAAATCATTCTGCAACGCTATTCTAAACTCTCAGATCGTTTTCTACGCCCATTTACAGAAACTTCTACCTTTTAACTCTGCACAATGTAGTAAATTAATATTTAATAATGTGTAAAAATAAACGTTTCTAGTGAAAAGTGCACAGTTTTGCCCATAATAAGTCTTAGTATCATTATCATTTATAATGCACCTTTTGTGTAATTTGTACAGAGCAGATGCTTTGTATAAATTACACAATCAGTGCAACATAAATTACCAGTGTATTATATTGTATACTGTATTACCCCAGTGTTTACCGTGCATAATAAATGTGGCCAAAAGACACATCATACGATAATCTAAGTGATAGAAAAAAACTTTTTAGCCGTGTTTTCCCATTTGAGTTCAGACATGTACCAAGAACATTTGGATTAAAAATACAACTATTATTTTAAAATGTCAAAAAGGTTACTTTAATATTTTGTATAATTAACCGTGTGAGTATTTGATAGCACTTCCGCTGAATTAACGTCGTCGTTTGTAGAAGTCTTTAATTATGTAGACGACTGGAGACTTTTATATTGCTTCTGTGAGGAATGGAGCTTCTGGCTTCACATGAAGAGAAGCAATGAGGAAACATCCCACCTATGAAAGGTTTCTGGAAGATGTACACTTGAAAATTATGGTACAACATAGCATATCATTATTTGAAACGAACGAGGTTAACTGAGCTGAATAATGTCTCCACATTAACTTTGTTGCTCGTCAGGGCACCTTCACTTGTTAACTTAAAATCCATGTGAAGTCCTGTTCTCACTTCTTCAAAACGATCTTCTCGTTTTAAAGAAGAGAACTGTTCTTTTTGTTATTTACTCTTGTGTTTTGTTTTGTTGTTGTTGTTTTTTTAATCTTTGGTCAGAAATGGATTTTCTGACTCTGTTTTCCATCTACGTGCTGGTTGTGTTGGGCTGCATTGCTCTGGTCTGTCAGTACTCTGGGCGTCAGAGTCCTGTCGGGCGGCTGTGGGACTTCCTCTCTCGGGTAAGTACGTGGTGTACGCAAGGTGGCGCAGTACTCTCACAATTAATTTCTTTATAAGTTATATATAATGATTTTTGTTGTGTTCTTACCAATCGCAACAAAATCTTTCTCTCAGGTGCCATTACATATTCTGCACACTAGAGGCATATTAATTAGTATATTCTAACCACTACAGTAAGGACACTTATAAAACGAGATTAAACAATGTAGCTTTACAACCTGCTATGTAATGACCACAGAGTGGTTATGACCAAGTCTAGCTCTTAAAAGTTCACAAATTAGTGGGCTTTATTTTTTGATTGTGCAGCTTGGTTGCATTCTGCTCTCAGGCTCTATAGTGTCCTGGCATGCACACAGTGCAATCACAAGAGAAAGCAGGTCCGTTTTTATAATGGCCCACACCCACCCAACTCATCAGACTACATAGATCCACTATAGTTAATTTTAATGCCTACTTAATTAACTGCACCATAACACAATTTATAATTGTAACTGAAGGGCACAAGAGTAATATCAGAAAACTTGTGTTACCTTACATTAGGTTAGTTCCCCCTGGATTCCACAGTGTGTTCAAAACATTTGCCAAGCAACTGTGCACAGACTCTTTCACCAGAGGTAAGAAATGGCAAAATCTTACTATACCTAGTGATATTTTTAATATTTATAATGTATTTGTAGCAGGTTTTATCTATATGTATTAATAATTGCTTTATTAATTTTGTTATTAAATAAACAGGTAACTAGTGTTTCAGTTTTTTGGTTTCATTCCACTTCAAAGTCCCTGCAGCTGCAGAGCAAAGACTTCACCTAAATGCATTTATAGTAGTCAATTTTTGTTACTCTTTTGCCAGCATTCCTCTTGCAATATTCTTGGTTGCTGATGACCTCAAAAAATGAACACATTCAGTTGCATTTGTCTGACTGAAATATTTTTCGTGCTTACTATCCAGCTTCTCGAGGTTGGTTTGTTTATTGTAAAACCAAATTGCTGCGTAGCACACTTCTGTTAATTGGATGCTTAATTAACTTTGGCGTTTTCTCCTCCACAACAGAAACAACTTCTTCATATGCATACACCTTATACTTGAGGCTGCTGTTTATGCAGAATATTCCTATGAGGTCTTTGGATTCTGTTTGGAAATGGACACTTCAGTGATCAATGTTTGTGTTCCATACGTCCTCTTGGCACTAAAGTCCTACATCTTTTACCTCTGTTGTAGCAGAGATCCAGGTGAGCAAAATTTGTCATCTCCTCTCATTGCTAATTGAATTGTGGCTGTTTTTGTAATGTTGTGCTTACTTTCTCAGGTACACTGACGAGGAATAATCATGCAGCCCAAATGAAAGTTTACGAGTACGATGAGAAATTGTTCCATCGGGGAACTGTGTGTCCAACATGTCAACTGGTGAAACCTGCAAGATCCAAACACTGTAGTAAGTTGATATTGGAATGGGAAACAGGTGTCAGGTGAGAAGAGTTTCATGAAAGGAAAGGTGTACAAGACGGTAGTGAGACCAGTGATGTTGAAGGTTTGGATGAGGTGCCAATGAGGAAAAACCAGGAGGCAGAAATGGCAGTTGCAGAGTTCAAGATGTTGAGGTTCTCTTTGGGAGTGACGAGGATGAATAGAATCAGGAATGAGTACATCAGAGGGACGGACGGGTCACGTTAGATGCTTTGGGGATGAATGCAGAGGCCAGACTGAGATGTTTTGGACGTGTCCAGAGGAGAGACAGTGGTTACAGAGGTAGAAGGATGCTGAGGTTGGAGCCACCAGGCAGGAGGCTGAGAGGAAGACCAGAGAGGAGATTTATGGACCCTGAAGGGAAAAGCCGAAAGAGAAAGAAGAAGAAATGTATAGTCCTTCAGGGTTGATTTCAGGTCTCCCTGTACTAAGAAAGGAACAGAAAATATGTTGAATGGAAAACACCTTTATAATCCATTGGGCACTTGCTGACTTATGTCGTATGCAGTATTTCAAAGGCGGGGATTTTCGGTAATTACTTACCACCATAGTGGTTTTTACTGCCTGGTCCTGTATCAGTATTAGAAAACCTTAGGGAAAGCAAATGTAACTAGAACTGCATTGTCAGACAATAACAACTGCAGTTTCAAATACATGTCATCATTACAAATATTTCTTCACAAAATTCAGCAGCTGGCCAAACTGAGTTACATTTTTAGAACAGGGAAACACAACAGAATTATTATTTACTGTAATCAGTAGTACAGCACATATGCAGTTAGAAATTAAGCTGAAAAATGCTGAAATTTTCCTTTTAAACATTTCTGTTTAGGAGTTTGCAACCGATGTGTCCAGCGGTTTGACCACCACTGCGTCTGGGTGAACAACTGCATTGGTGCTCAAAACACAAGATACTTCCTGCTGTACCTGCTGAGCGTGTGTGCCATGGCAGGCGATATTGCAGTGCTGACAGCAGACATGTTGTTTCATGTTGTCCTGCGCACAGGCCTCATGCATGCACACTATGTCAATGAGCACGGACAACAGCAATCATCAGGGATTCTTTTTGTCGTACAGGTATGCCACTTGTCACCTGGGTGCTCTATTCAGTGCATCAAAAGATAAAAAATGTTAGCATGATTTAATTTGATTTGATTATTTTGGCAGAATTTAGACAAAATAAAATACTAAACATTTGGGGAAAAAACTATTTTATTTTGGCACAAAAATGAGTATTCACTGAATATTATTAAAATTGACATAAGGTTCCAAAATAGACGGAGTTTAATTGCGACCTTCACATAGATGCGTCTCCCCTATCTACTGATATGATTACTGCAAAGTGACTAAACAAAAACAAATGTCCTTAAAGAAGGACTAACACTAGAGCCCCCTTGTTTGAACTTGGGGAATTAGCTTTCCCTGTGCACTTATACTTTCTTCTTTACAATAAGTTGTATTTGTTTTCAACTGACAGGGTATTTATTAAAAGTGTGACCGAATGTACATTTCACAAATGCAACAAGTTTGTAGGACATATCTGAAATATTCAGCCCCTCACCTCAGAAAATAGTGATATGAACTGAGGTTAATGAAATGAACAAAAGGAATTTAAATCTAGACTGGGAAGGACATTCCAGGAGCTTTCAACAAAGCTTTGACCAAACTCTGGCTGACTTCAAGGTGTGCTTAGGATTATTGTGCTGCTGCTGCAATGATCACAAGATTATATTTTTGAACATATAGCGTTACATTCCTCTTTTAAATGGCCTGGTCTTTCTGGGAATCTGTGATGAAATCCGTGATGATCAGTGACCCACCTCCATGCTGTCTCTGGGGACGTAGGCCTGGCCTTTCTCATGCTAGACACACCGCTGACCCAGTCTAGAACTGTCCTTCGTCAGGTCATCCTGTAGGTGTTCTGCAGTAACACCATGTTTTTTCATTGTAGCTGTGCCAGAGGTTTTAATTCTCCTTATTAGGTTCCCAATGTTGCCTTTTGTAGTTACATTTTGGGAGATCTTATTTACACAATGCCCTTTAGGTATTTTCCTCTCTCAACCTTAACTGTCCAAAATGACACAATTAAGCCTTTGGGGGGCGACAGCTCTCACATTACTGCATATTTGTTGGCGTAGTCCGTAAGTACAACACCAACATCATTTTCGTAGGATCGGATCTGAGTTGTAACACGAGGACCCCTGTATTAGTACATTTTCTTTGTTGATTTTACATATAACTCAACCGCTATAGAAGGCAACCAAACCAGAATGTAGCCTTACTGTCTTTGGAGGGCTGAATATTTTTGATTTGAAATTGTTTGTCTGACTCTGAAATTGTGATTTTCCAGCCCAGATTAACACAAAGTTCTCAAATTTTCTCTACAGCATCTGTTCTTGACCTTCCCCAGAATAGTCTTCATGCTTGGTTTCCTGGCATTTGTTTTCTTCCTGCTGGCGGGATATTCCATGTTTCACTGTTACCTTGTTCTGGTCAATCAGACCTCCAATGAATGGTTTAAAAGGAAAGGTCACAGCTGCCAGCATTGCAACCCTGTGTCTGGGCATCTCTACCCTAACTCCTACAATCCACTAAGATGTTTTTACCACAGAGGAATACTCAGGAATCTCGGAGAGATCTTTTGGCCCTTGTGTCCCACTCAGAAGAAAGAAAATTAACTCGTGTTCTCCCTTCATTTTTCTATTATGTGATGCTGTTTTGATGGATTAGATTTTTAGCTGCCATCGGTTAAACAAGTGGTTGGCAGACCATACTGTGTATTTCACCTACAATTATCAACCTAGATTGCATTGACTGAGTTAACTGTATTCTTGATGTCTATCACTAGTAAACCTAGTCTAAACTATAGCCAAGGTTTAATTCACATAGGCAGATTTCTCCCATATGAAAAGAGGGTATATTAAAATATATTTGTTGTCCAAAATAAATGGTACTTCACACACAATCGCACTTTACATGTGACACTACATTTGCTGTGAGGACTGAGGGTACACATTTGAAGGGGTGCTACATGTTTTTGGTATAGATACTTGCAGGCAGGTGACAAATAATGGCACTAAATAACATTAAATGTTAGATTTAGGCTCTCTTTACAGTACCTGAATACAAGTGGCCTCTTATAGTTATGCGTGACACCACACAACACACACTATGAAATTCTTTCTCTGCATTTAACCCATTAACCAAGTGAAGCGGTGGGCTGATACCTGTGTGGGGTGCCCAGGGAGCAGTGTGTGGGGACGGTACCTTGCTCAAGGTACTAGTGGTGGGCGGATCGATCCAAGTATCAATACTAACGATATCAAAGCTGGTATTGATATTGATTGATACCAGTGTCATAAGCAGTGTTGGGGTTAGTTACTCAAAAAAGTAATATATTACTTATTATATATTACTCTCAAAAATAGTAATGCCTCACTTTACTTTATTACTCCCTGGAGAAAGTAACTAGTTATATTACAAGTTACATTTTTTTTCTTAATTACTCTATAATTGCCTGAGATGCAATTATTA
>JBBPDH010000104.1:25722888-25733507 GCA_037974565.1 Clupeocharax schoutedeni
TGGCTCTGTTTTTACTTGGTATCGGATCGATACCAAATGTTGTGGTATCGCACACCACTACAAGGTACCTCAGGGATGACACTAGCAGAATTTGTATCACACCCTTCTGATTGCAGGGGCAGCCAATAGGCCACCAGCTGCCCCATTATAAGAGTTGTTCGGGTAATTTGGAAATGTAGTGTATACTTCAAACCTTATACTCCATCCATCCATCATCTACCCCTTATTCCTGCATTCAGGGTCGGGGGGAGAGTGCTGGAGCCTATCCCAGCTGCAATGGGCGAAGACGGGGTACACCCTGGACAGTCGCCAGCACGTCGCATGGCCACATATAGGGACAGACAACCATTCACGCTCACATTCACACATTTAGAGTGCTCAGTTCACCTATGAAAAACCTTATACTGAATAGTTGGGTTTTTTTTTACAATTGTAATATTTAAATTTCATATTGTGCGAGTTAATAAACTACAGGGGTGTTGAAATTCCAGTTTTAGCGGGAACACCTTGTGTTATGAATTTTAAATGTTCAGCGTTAGAGAACATACCCTCTAATACATTCACCCCCACCCCCACTGGCCGTACTACGAACCCATCCCAGAGCAAGTTCAAATCTAGTCACTTTTACTAGTACACCACTTTTACACAGGTGTGAAGGAGAACGTATATTTTCACATTAACATAGCATTAAAATTGCCCGCTTAAATAACATCGGCCAATCTGCACTCTGTGATTTATTTTATATCCATCTTGTATTATTTATTTTCCGGAATTACGTTTTACGCAATAACACTTTTGTCCTTTACGTTCTTCATTGCAAGATGTCTTTCTAACGATTGTGTGTAGTGAACTATGTTACGTCCCGAACTAGTGGTGTTCGGGACGTAGCCCTATTGAGTTCAGCTGCTCTGTCTCTTTAAAGCGGTGCGGAAATGCAGTGGCTGACGCGATGAAGGTCAGGATGCGTCTGAGAGGAGCACATGAATCGCAGGATTTCGCAGCAGCTGCTGCTGCCCTTTCTGTGCGTGCTGCACTAACCCGCGGAATATTTGTCCGGATAAAGTGGTGGTCAGCACGTGTGTGTGTGTGGCTGAACAGACAGTAAAAATCTGTGTGTGGGGGAGGGACTCGCTGCTCTGCTCCGTCTCCATGGCCGTGGCCAAGTGCACCCGGCTCGGCGGCGCCCTAGTGGCGCAGCTGCTGGACTCGGTGGACAGCGTGCTGTTTGACTGCGACGGCGTGATCTGGAGAGGAGACCAGGCCATCCCGGGAGCCCCCGAGGTCATCAACTCGCTGAAGAACAGTGGTAAAAAGGTGTTTTTCATCACCAACAACAGCACCAAAACGCGCAAGATGTACGCGGACAAGCTTGGCAGGCTGGGATTTGACGCGCGCGAAGAAGAGGTGTTCGGCACGGCCTACTGTTCCGCCATGTACCTCCGCAGCGTGTGCAACCTCCGGGGTAAGGTCTACCTGATAGGAAGCCACGCAATGAGGCAGGAGCTGGAGGCGATGGGGATCCAACAGGTGGGCGTCGGTCCAGACCCCGTGTCTGGAAGCCAAAGCGAGTGGGCCAACGTGCCGTTGGACCCGGAGGTAAAAGCCGTGCTGGTGGGTTTCGATGAGCATTTCAGTTACATGAAGCTGAACCGGGCGCTGCAGTACCTCGGCGATCCTGAATGTCAGTTTGTGGGCACCAACACGGACACCAGGCTGCCCCTGGAAGGGGGCAAAGCAGTGCCAGGTGAGCATATACACCCAATTGTAACCCAGTCTCTCCACTAATATGAAGTAAAAAAACAAACCTCGCAAGGGGGCAGTTGTCCGCTTATCAACTGAAGTTTGTTAGACTGTGTTCTCACCTCTATTTTGTACAAATTCAAAACTGAAGCTCAAAAGTGAGTGACATGACTTATGGAAATGCATCCCAGCTGGACATCTAATGAAATAAGACTCGACGTTAGAATTCGGCTAAGTAAATTCTTTACTAACGTTCATCAGTAAAAGTATTGTAGCGTAATGCCAAATCAGTGCACGCAGACTACAGCCGTACTGTAAATCCCAATGCAATGGCTGGGAAACTGTCTTTATTATGAACAGTGCTCTCCATAAACAGGGGTATTACACACACACACAGGCACCGCATACAGTATTATCTTAAAAGCAATCAGAGGTTCACATCTCTCAAAGTTTTAGAACATAGCTAGGTCCTACCAGAAGAACAAGTAGCTCTCAAGTCACATAACCTCTACTTGAATGACACATTTGAAGATTTAATTTAACAAAATCAACAAAAACTTGCCTCAGACCTAAGCCGTATGGCTCAAATAGACTTGAAACATATAGTGGAAAATGTTCTGCAGGTAAATGGATTTGTTTTCGGACATAGGAATTAGTGATGCGTTTTTAAAGAGCTGATATTTGCAAACTGTTTCAGTGAATCAAACTCATTTCATTTTGTCCAGAGCTAGGGTTATGTAACTTGCTCACTTGTTTCTTCAGCTCAATATCTTTTAGCTACATTTGGTTACTACCCACTTGCTGTTAGCATGTTTGCCATGCATGCTGGTGATGCTCTAATGTGGTGACCTTTGCCCCTATAGGGACCGGCTGCCTCCTGAAGGCTGTGGAGACGGCAGCACAGCGCCACGCTCAGGTGGTTGGAAAGCCCAGCAACTTCATGTTCGATTGTGTAGCCAACCAGTTTGGCTTGGAGCCTAGCAAGTGTCTTATGGTTGGGGATAGACTGGACACAGATATTATGTTGGGCTCTAACTGCGGCCTGAAGACTCTCCTGACCCTGACGGGTGTGTCAACGGTAGCCGATGCAGAGGAACACCAAAGGAGCGGTTGCCCAAACCGTCAAAAAATGGTGCCTGACTATTATGTTGATAGCATTGCAGAGATCCTGCCTGCCCTACAGGGATAAATGTTTGTATTTAATAGTGTTCATGAAGTGTCCTGCATAATGGAAGATTTAGCAGAGCTGAAGTTAACGGAACAAATATTTCTCCAAAGGTTCACTAAGATAAACTGCGAATAATTAAGAGTTAATTCATGTGTACTCTAAGGAATGGTTAGTTTGATATAACAAAGAGGATTATAAAAAGGGAATGGATGCGTACACACTTCTATCTGCACCATCAGACATTTTATCAGTATCATGTGCTGCCTGTTTTAGGCAACAGCATCTGTTTTTAATTAAGAACATCTTCCATTAACTGGGTCTACCTCTGTCTACGTATTCCATTGTAATGTTTTATCATTGTGCATTTTGCCAAGTACAATGTTTGGGTATTGTTGTCTCCATTGTTCTCTCCTTTAACCCTAACACATTAACACTAAGCAATCAGACATTTGACAAGAATGTAAAATAACATGCATTTGTAATATCAGGTATGAAGCCCAAAACTCGGCAATGGAAAAACGTTCTCCAGTCGACTAGATCCAGGATGTTCAGCCTTATCTGGAAAAGGGTCAGTGGCTGCTGGTATAACTACAAACAAGCACTAGAACAGTCTGGGAACCCCTGGACCAGATGATTTTTGGTTGCTAATAAATTTAATTGGGTCTGTGTAAGGAGAACATGCTTGTATTTTTGGAATGTCTGGATAATTAAATTGTCTAGAACCGTAGGTGAGAATGAACATTCATGACTGAGTTAAAAGATAAAGGTGTTTCTGTCTGAGAGGTGCATTCAGAGTGTTATATGGCAGAAATGTCCCTGAAGAAAACCGCACCGTTGCACTGAATAACTGCTGAATAATTTAGAAAACATTGTTAAACTATTGAAAGGTGAGCTGCTTATTAAAAGAGTGAAATAACATTTTACTGAAGGGCAGCATACATCAGGCTACATCTACCTATAATGTATGTATTGTATGAATGCAGTTCAGCTGTATTAAGTATTTATTAAAAACATAGAGGTTTATTCTGACGAGTGTCATAAAGGCTGCTTTCATCGGATTCCCAGCAGAAAGTCTAATAGTGAGTGCTGCCCTGCAGTAAAGTGTGCCTGTTTGCAGTTTCATGGTAAAAAATTGTAGTAACTCCATTTTTTTTGTCTTGCCTGGAACAAATCCTCAGCACATGGAGATCAAATAAAGAACATATTTTAAGAATCAGTTCTAGTATATTGGTTATCTTCAATTATGTGATGTTTCCATAATTAATACCATAGTATTACATTTAAAGTCACCTTGGGCATTCAGCAACTACAAGGAAAGAGCAATGGATGGCTAAAATAACCGAGTCTGCGATGACAAGCCCTGTCCACAGAAAAAAATCCCTGCCTGCCCCCTTTGTTTATTGTCTAGGGCAGGGTAGCAGCCAGTGGGTTGGACTCTCTGGTGTGTGACTGAGTGAAGGGGGTGGTAAAGAATGGCAGTGAGGAGCTGGGCAGGTATACAGTAGGTTTTCTTGGTCAGTCCTAGTCATGACTGCAGCCTAATGCAGAGAAGAGAGAGCCAGTGACTGAGGAGAAAAAAACTACACGCAGAATGGTGAGGTGTTGGAAACACTCACAAGCCAGCTTGGAGGATCCGCAGTGCATGGTGAGAATATAAGAATTTAAGAAGCTATATAACGTGCTCTCTGCCTTTAACAGCCTTGTGTCAGTCTACCAAGACTTTGCAGTGGAACACTGTTATTTTTATAATGTTCATCCTAATCTGGAAAACTGTCATGAAAGGTTAGTATGCATTCATGAAAGATCTTAGGGACTGTAGCATTTTCCAGCAACTGATATTTGTGTGTTGGTCTTGTTTTAGCATTGTGGCCCCACAGGCTTCTCCAGGTTTCCTCACAGAGTGTTCTGGGGCAGCCTCACAGCCACTCTGCTCCTCAGCATCATTGCTCTCCTCGTCACTGGAAAATTAGCCCTCCAGCCAGAATCGCAGGTAAGAAGCTGGGAATCTGCTCAAAATGAACAGCAGTTTGAAATTATAATTGACATTTAGTTATACTTATGATCAGTGAGTGCTGAGGAACCCACTGAGAGTTATTTAAATCGTTATGTTGAATCTGTATCTTTCTGTTGCGTTCTGTTTGCTCATTTGGGTCAGTATCATTGCAGGTTGTCCGAATCACAGTTCCTGACCATCCTGCTGCTCTGATCAATCAGTCTGCATTAGTGGACAAACACAACAATATAGTGACATATCATGTGACCTCTCAAACCAACCACACCTCTACAGTACTGTTCGACATGAAACATGTAAGACCTGCGTTTATAGCTGTGGGAGAACTCAAATGATCACAGCAAAGTCCATGCAGATCCATGCAGGTTTGTCTTTTTTTCCTTCGCTCAGGGCTTAATATGCTACAAGCCTGATAACCAGGACACCTGCTTTCTTCGCCAAATGGAGACATCTGACTTTGAAAACATGCACATACTCTTCAATGAGTCCCAGCAACAGGTAACATTTATACTAGTTTATACTAATCAGTTTTTTCCAGCCACTCAGTGTGATGTAAATTGTTCTGCTTGTGTTGTTGGACCAATGGTTGCTAAGTCACAACATGGGTCACTTTATTTTTTGGTGGAGGAAGTGGCAATATTTAGACACCAGTGACCCTACATATGAATTATTGGAGTATAACAAATCTAATTTATGGACACACCCTAAAAACACCATGGAGAGTTTTATAAAATAAAGTAATTTGATGTAGTATGTGAACACAGGTACAGTATTGAAATGTCCATTCTCGCCAAAAGTCCACACATGAGTCTCAAAAAGTCTCCACAATTGCATCCCCTACTTCCTTAAAAGGCTTAAACTTTGTATGACCTTAGACATTTCAGCTGAGGAGTTGCTGCAAAAAATGAAGCTTTCCATGTAAGAGCAGCGTTAGGTCTGTGCCTCTGTGTATCTATGGTTAAATGCCACTGTGCTGTGCTAACTGGTGGGTTGAAGACAGCGCCACCTCAGTGCTCCTGAGCTGATTAGAAAGCTCTTTTGGCTGCTTTCTCCTCTGTGACTTCAGAAGGGGAGTAATGGACCGCACAGGTTAAGATGGGCTTGGCCTAGCTGTTGTCTGAATTCCTTAGCACATCTGATCTGCCTTCCATGGATCCCATTACAGGATGGGACCACAGAGTGCACAATGGCTACTCTGTTGGCTTTTTTCCTCTTATACATCACTACTGGGAAGAAAGAGAGCCCTTCCGTTAACAGGGCCAGGACCTGTGCTGGACACACTTCTCTCAGCACTTAACAAGGTGTTTCTGTGGCAGGTTATGATCTGCTTAGAATGAAGGGGTTGTTATAGTTACTTTATGTGCGCCATCGTCTAGATGGAGACCACTTAAAATCTTGGACTGCACTCAGACTTTTGCATCATTGCACTTCATTAAGGTAATTAGAAAACTTTGGGTAATATGATCCTCTTTGCAAAAGAGAATTCTTATCCCATTCATTAGCCCTTTTTGGACCAAATATCTCAACTTTAGAGCACAGTGAGGTATTGTTATATGTGAATTGCTTGTTACCATGCTCACTGAACCATTACAGCACTATCAGATCCCTCTATGGAGTAAACGGTGTAATTACAAATGCCTTTTTTGTGAGAAGAAAACACTTTTCTGATGATACAATTGGTGCCATGGAGAATTGCAGTGTCCAGCAGAAGAACTGTATCTGCATTTGCGTGGCATATGGCCATCATTTTTCATGTACCGATATGCATCACAATACTGTGGTGTATCATTTCAGGTCAGTCAGGTCTGGACGGTGGGAAATGAGACACAGAGACACACTGAGTTCCTGGGTGTTTTAGCAGGTAAACGCGTGGAAGCCTCAATACTTCAGGAGCCACTGCAGGCCCTCTGCGAGCAGGGGCCAGTGTACTGGACCAGGAGAGCTAATGGTAAGACCTCCTATAACATAGGTATAGTTCCCATTGCACTTTTAAAAGTGTTTAAAATCTCCCGTACCACTCAGCTGGGCAAAAGAAACAAAATTAACATCAGGAATATTTTATGCCTTTGAGACATTTTCCTGGTTATGCTTGTAAGGAGTTTCTAGATGGAGGCTAACAGAAAGAACTTTTTAAGCAGCAAAAGAGAATTGAGATGTAAGAATGAGAAACATATAAGATTTACAATGAAATGCACAGGAGAAAAGTGAATCCACACCTATGTTGACTTCCATATAATAATTCACAATAGATGTAAGAGCACTAGGAAATAACTTGTTTGAAAGAAAAAAAGCTTTAATTTAAATGTTACACAAAATGTACTGTAATTTTAGTACGCATGATTCTGGTCTCCAAGAGCTTATTACAGGTTTATTCTGTTTGTGAAGATTTTTTCTTTGATCTTTATAAAATTAGAGCTCATTCTGCAGCTTTGTATTGCACAGCTAGCCAAGTACTAAGCAAACAGTGAGGAGCTCTTTATAGAGCATAGTGTGACCAAGAAACATTATCCAGCACTCTAGCCCTGACCTTTTCCAGAGTCACGGTGACTAACAGTGTTGGAAAAGTGTTGTGATTTTGGCATCAGCACTCAAAATTCCACTATTCTGATCAGAGTCTCTCTCCCCACAGGTCCCAAAGACAGATTAATTTACTTCTGCATCGACATCTGCTTCCCCAGCAACATTTGTGTGTCTGTCTGTTTCTACTACCTGCCAGAATGAGCCTGCATTCTGTGAGTGTATGAACACACAGCAGGGAAATACAGTCCCCGTGTCAGACTTAGTGCAGGCAGAGGAACTTCAATTTTGCCATTGCTGAGAGAAAGCGAAGATGCACAGCTAAAAACAGACAAGGCAATCAGAAGCACACTGTCATGTTATCTGCAAAGTCTCATCACCTTCTCCTGTATAAAGGCCCCAAGATGTTTCAATATTTTAGATCAACTCAAAAACTCACTGCTGCTTATATTTCTTGTAACCTGATGACTGACCGAAAGCACTGCTGGTCCACAATAAAGCATCATTATATTAAACTATGCCTTTATCTGAGTGCACACATGCTTCTTGTGAGATGCACTAATGATTTTGATGTTTTACCAACACACACACACACACACACAAGCAGTCCAGTTAATGTTTCTGGTATTATCCACAGAGACAGCACTATAAATGCAGCAATATCAGAATTGACCAAAATACATTTTATTTACAAACATGTAGGGTTGCACAGATCTTAGAACAGTACAAAGTAAATCCATGTTTTGCCTCCAGAGCCTCACCTCATTTCTTTATATTTTGTGCCTTTGTCTTATCTTTGGCTTATTGAGTAGATCAGAAGAGGTGCCTGAATAAAGGTGTTCCCACCACTCACCTTTCAGCACCTCCTTTATACTAATCATCTGCACTTTATATCATCTGTTTCTTCACTGGTTCGTGCCTTATATTAGATGGCTTTGTTATACATAAATAACAAATTAGTCAAAGTCCTTTGAGATGTCTGGAGAACAGTTAAGAACTACAATAAAGCACACATGAAGCCTGGCTCTTTGGAAGCAAAATATGAAGAAATGAGTAAAGACTCAAGACTTTTGTTCAGTATTCAGATAATACTCCCAACTGTTATACAGCAGCCATATCACAGATGGCAACTTGAGCATTCCAGTTAAGGGTACAACTACAAACTGAAATACTTTCCATTTTATGCAACGGTTAATATTACTGTTACTGCTGGAACTTTAAAAGGAGCGAGTGAGATTCATGGATTTTGATACATATGTCCAAATTACTTCTGTGCCAGAAATGTTCAAAGTATTTTTCTTTCATTTTTAAAAGTCCTGCAAAAACAAAGACAAATTCATATATCTGCTTGCAAATGTGTTATTCCATAGCTTTTTCCCTCTACAATGTGCTATTTCACATCATTGTAGGTGCTTTGAAGAATATACCATACTTTTAGACATTAGCCTAAGTGCACAACCCACAAGCATCTAAAGGTATAGTGCTGACAGTCAGCCTTGTAATGTTTTTTTTTTTTTTTTAGTACTTCAGCTTTTGACAGCTGCAAAATGATACATAGAATGTGTCCCTTTAACTAAATATGTATATTTTATCCAAGCAGCCTCATTATAGAATCTCTCAGAAATCACACACAGGTACAGCACACCAAACCAGCATTGGGATTTCTTCATGTTTGTTGGATTTGTGTGCTCTGGACTTAAGCACAATTCGCTATGCAAACATGGCCACAATCAATGCCTTCCATTTTGCAAGTTTCCTACTCAAAGTTGAACCTCTACACATCACGATTTCCACTGAACCCACTCTTGTCTGAGCTTTTTTATGACTTGTCTGATGAATCACAAATTCACATGAACTGTGCGCTGTTTAACTCACTATACCTCATACATCCGTCAAATAATTCATTAATAATTTGTCATAACTGTGTAAAATGTAATAAGGTTGACATACATGATATAATGACTCAGTGATGGGTACAGTTGAGAAAACTGTTATATTTATCAGTTCTGTTATTTATTCCACACTACTGTTGAAGATGGTTGTAGACTGTTTCAGTATCAACCAAGCACACTGTCATTGAAGGCCAAACACACCACAGCTTTCTGATGGCCACTGTACTCCCGCTTGATTTCCCCTGTCTCCACACACCACAGGCGTGCCAGGTTATCTGAAGAAGCTGAAATGAGTTTAAGACATAACATCAATGAACTAGAAGCCTTCAAAAGATTACAGCTGAGAAAAATTAACATTTTAGCATGCTGCAAACAAACCAAAAAAAAATCCCAAATTTCCCAGTTTAGTCATGAGCTAAGACTCCCTCAATCACACATTGCTGCCAAGCATGTAAAATCACTAGAGTATGTTTTGGAACTGCCACTAACACAAAGTCATCACGTAGTTTGATGCGCTTGAAAAACAGTAACTGTCAATTCTTTTACGTCAGCTAATAGACACTTGCACTAGTATCAGACTTATCTACTCTTGGACTCCTGGCTCCAGTTCTATTGCAGATACTGTAAATCAATCATTGTTATTGCTACAGGTATCAGCAACCATTAAGTGCTCTCATTTAACAGGAAGGGAGTCATTCTGGGAGAAGAGGACAGAGCTGAAGAAAAGTCAAGTCTTAGAATATGAAGGACTGAGCTAAGGACTGCCTTCTAACTGCACTATGATAATAAAAAAAAAGGGAAAAGGTGCAATGTAAATGTGGATCAGTCAGAATGTTTAGGGTAAAAGAGAGAGTTCCTGATGATATACAGTGGTAATAAATCATGCTCTTTAAAACAGGAACTTAAGCAGCTATTTGGAAAATATAAACACAATGAGTGTCTTCTGAATCTTTAGGTGAAATCTGCAGGACGTCTGAAAGTTGATATGGTGGTGTGCTGGCACATCCTTTTTCAGCCTGTGCCAAGGTATGTCCCTTTATCTAGTCATTAAGATGAATGTCTTTGTTAAACTCTCAGAGAAATACGCAATACTGAAGCAATACTGCCATTTTACAGACATTGTCAGATCTTCCCTATATATATATGAGAGAGAAACACACTCTGCTTCCAATTTCATACTGATCACGCATGCTATTGCTAGATCCAATATGTCCTACTGTTACCCAAAATCTGCGGCAGAAGGCACACATACAGCTAGACTCAGAGTTTCTGGGTTCCTAGATTAAATATT
>JBBPDH010000104.1:25763077-25775632 GCA_037974565.1 Clupeocharax schoutedeni
TCTCACTCGAGCAAAAAAGCCGCTCGTCGGTAATCTAACAATCGAGAGGAAAAAACACATTCGCGAGAGGAAAAATAGTTCGCGCGCAATATTATCACAATCGCGCACGCGATTCTTAATTTTGTGCTCTCGAGTTTCACATTTGCGCGCGCTACTTTGAAATTTACACCAGCTAATTTTTTGCGGCAAGCCATTTTGCGCGCTCTAGTTTTGGCGTGGATGTGACGCCATAGTATTGTCCTCATATAAAGACAATTCTTTTTGAAAAATACTAATTGTAATTGTATTAATTGTTTAATTGGTTTTTATGTTTATGAGGTCCTACTAATCCCAAATATCTAAAGGAAATAAAAAATGCACACCAAATAAAAGCCCGGGTCTCAGGAGGGTATAATACGTTGGCCATGAAGGGTCAACACAAATGGCTTTTGTATTTGTGTTGTGGCTTTTGCATTCATGCTGACCCTTCTGGGCCACCAAAAAGCGTCAGGCGATCATTAGGAGATCAAATACTTAGGACAACATACTGCAGATAAATCAAATAACTTCTTGAATATACACAAATAATGTTAATACTATATGTATTTGTGATATCACATTATAATTTGTTTTGGCTTGATAAGTAGAAATCTTCACACTCATGCAAACACACATTCTCCTCATCTTTACACAACCTTTAACAGCAGACTTCATTGCTGCCTCCATCTCGCCACATTTCATTGTACATTTCACCTTTTTTGCTGCATCGTTAATATATGACTTTTTCACGACATAGGAAACTTGTCACGTAAGTATGTTGTCATTTGTCACAAAGGTAAAACTACTTAATGCGAGAGTGCGAGCAGAGGTGACCGGGGTTTGGTCGCACTCTGGTGGTAGTTTCGTGGTTAAACTCCCGCTAACTGATTGATTAACCTTTCCACGGACTTTTGTTTTGAATTGACTTTTATTTTGTACTTCCTACAAAAAGGTCACCATGTGAGACCAAGAGAGTGTTGAAAGATTTCTTGTATTAACTAGACGTTTAGCTGTGATTTTGTGTTGAAAAGCCCTAGGTCTCTGCAGTGCGACCGTGTTATAACAGGCTGAATCCTCTGTTAGCTTGCTTGCTAAGGTTGAACGTCAGGGCGAGCGATTGCTACTCAGGCTTGTTGTTGTCCTGCTCGTTTTCCTTTCACCATGTTACAGAGTGTATGTAAATATCATCGGCAGTTCACTCGGCTTCTTTTACCTCGTCAGGCAGAGTTGAAGTTGTTAGGTTCATTGTCACAGGAGCAGAGGGCTGCGTACAGCAGTGCTACAACAGGTGAGTTAATAATCTACCTTATCTGTCTATCTATATCTAATCGTCTCTCACTCCTCTCGCTCTCTCTCCTATTTAGACTTATTTTTGTATTGTTCTTGTCTCTGTGCCTCTGTGTGTCTTTGCAGTCACATAAGAAATTTCCTCCGTGATGAATTCAGGCTTCTGATTATGATTCTTATTCAGAGAAAATGCCACGTGTCGCGATATTTCATGGTAGTCTAGCTTTCACCGTTTTAGCTGCATATTAACACACTTCTTACTAAAAGTCTTAAATTGTTTTCGCAGAGCGTAAAAAATTTTATCGAGATGTCACAGTCTCTCAAGGCGATGGTAAGCACGAACATTAAATCCACTACATGTCCAATTTGTGTATTTAGATGTCCATTATATGTTCAATTTGTGTATTTTTGGAAAAAAAAGAACAGTATTTTCTGTATGTTTCCTGAAGAGCAGCGTGCTCAAGCCTTTTGGACCTGCCTGTCAAAAATTAAAGCCAACTGTTTGCTCTCTTTAGGTTAAAGTGTATGGCTGAAGCTTGTAGTGAGTTACAGTTGTGTCTACTCGAAAACAGTTAAAAGAGCTGGGTAAAATGGGTAAAACACAATGTGTAAATATACATGCCTGCTCAGATAAAGATGTCTGTTCTCTATTGCGATTACACAGGAGGTCTTTATGAAATAAATCTTGACAGAAGAAAGCTAAAGACTCCAGGAGGTACTCTCTTCACTGTGCCAAATGAAGCCCTTGCTGTAGCTGTGGCAACAGAGTGGGATGCTCAGAAAGACACACTGAAGTTCTACACAATGCATCTAGTGAGATACTTCGCATAAAGCTGTTAAATAACTGACTTCTGAATTTGATACTGTATCATCTGATGCTTTTTTTGTCCTTTAGACTACTCTGTGCAACACAGCACTTGATAACCCAACACAGCGGAACAAAGGCCAGATGATATCTGCAGCACTAAAGTTTCTTGACACGGACACTGTTTGGTATGCTGGATTTAAATGATTACTGCATTGACATTTCCTCCATGTTTGAAAGATAGAAAACACTTTATGTGAGGGCAAGTAACATGGGGACTACAGAGTATATGAGCATTGAAGAGTATTGTATTGAATAAAATATTTATTCAGCAGTATGTGACCTTTTATGAATAAAAAAATGCATATTTTTATAGTGTAAACCCTAAATATATTGTTGCTAGGTTACGGGAACGCAAGGCGAGATTGACGCTGCTCTATCTGGCATGATTTAGTTTTGCATTTTTAAAAGTTTTATTATTTATTGTAAATATTCAGCAGATCAATACATAGTACTATATAGTTTATATATTTTATTATTTTTGCCATATATCTCATGCTGCTATGGCAAGAACAGAGTAGACCACCCACAAATCCACCGCTGGTAAGGCCCCAGGAAGCAACTGGCCACAAAGGATGCTCGCAAGGGCGTTCCGGCAACCGGTGGCATGAAGTTGTTGTTATTATTATTATTATTATTATTATTAATAATAATAATAATAACAACAACAAACATAATAAAACAATATAATATTTACAATATTATTAATGTTATAATAATGATAAATATGCCCCAAATATCCTCCCAAAACATTAAAACTTTATTTTAAACTCAGTTTAATACATTACTCTTGTAATGTATTGTACTCTTGTAATACATTACTCTCCAAAAGACAGACATTTGGATGGCGACTGAGCTCAACAGCCTCTTTTAATTTACAGTACAATAATAAAACTACTGGGTTTATTTTTTGTTATCTCTAAGAAAGGCACGCGGAAAGCCATTTGTAAAGTGTGCAATGCCGAATTTACTAGTGGGGTGCATCCACAAAGACTTTCTCAACATTGGGATTCATTTATTATATAAAATCTAAACATCCCGATGGAGCCCAGAAGAGGCGAGACCCTTTGAGCACACCCACGCCATCCAAAATAATTAATACGCTATTTTGTTAAATGCCTGCAGAGAAGGTTGTTTACCTTTCAGCAGTTTTAAAGTACTTGTTCTGAATGCACTGGTTGGGCACTTTCCTCAGAATATTAAAATGTACTTGAATATTTGCAGATTTCCACAAAAAAGTTTGCTTCTCATAAAAAATCTGTGTGTTACTGGATCCGTGACTCCAGTGTAAAACCGTGACTCCGCGTAAAACTGAGGGATTATTGTACATTATAAATATTCTGTAACAGCACTATCCTTCTAGGCAGCACTGTGAGTATATGCAGTTTTTAAACTAGGTAACATTCTGCTTAAATATTAATTTCTGAGGAGCTCTGCAGCAGGAGTGTGTGATGGAGTCTGGGGTTCTGTTTCAGTCCAGGGCATTAAAGCAAGAGCTGTGAAAGGTGTTAATTTGAGCAAACCTTCTTTTGACTTGCTTCTTTTTTTGATCTGTTAAACCCCCCCCCCCAAGTTTTATGCGTTTCAGGAGTCGTGGATTCAGTCACATGGATCACAAAAATCCCCAGAATAACAACTTTTTTGCGTTTTGTGTCAATAAATATATGTTTTTCTGGATGTTTTCACCCAAGAGGACTCGGGGCAGCCTTTACCCGACCTGAAAGCACTTTTTTTTAATTCTACGCTAGTGTTGGGCTCCACATTTCAATTGATCTCCAGGAGACCTTCCTCATTTGTATTTTTAGCCCGAGTATCTCAGGGGTTATTCCTTGAAAACTGTTCACCTCGCCGCGTTGTCCCGATACTTTTGTCTCGCGACTTTCGGAGTTGCATATCTCGGCAGAGAATTTTAATTAAGAGGCGAATGAGTTTACCATGACATTTTCTTTAAGGGTGATGCATTAAAGGAAAAATGTTGTGCGAGCATGTTCGGGGGCATATTTTGGATTTACACTATAAAAATAGGCATTTTTATACCAAAACACAACGAGTTTTTTCTCTAGACGCGGGAGCTTTTTGTACGTAACCCCACAAAAAGGTTGAAATTTGCAGGTAGTTTCCTGACCCTAGAAACGAGGGCTAGCACTAATGGATAACCAAAGTAATAACTGGCCTCCATGTTCTTTCAGTTACAGAGTAGAAGAACCCCCTGGACTGGTAGAACTTCAGAAAAACGAATGGGACCCTGTTATGGACTGGGTTGAAAAAAGGTAAAGTGTGTAAATGCCCTCTGGATAGCTATTAAAAGCCTTTCTGTATGTGATGAACACGTATATGCATGAGTTTGTAAAAATATGGCTCATTAGACTTTATTTCTGCAGATACAATGTTGTTATCGGTTCATCGTGTAGCATCATGGGCCCCCAGATCCCAGAGGAGACGAAGGAAACCTTTTATCAGCATCTCAGCTCTTATAACTTCTGGTCTCTGATAGGTATTGATTAGTGCTCTATTGTTCTATTAGTGTTCTATTGAATTTTCATGTCATCTGGTGATTTTTTTTTTTTTTTGTGTGTGGTTCCTGAACAACAACGTCAGTCAACATTTAGTATGAAAATTTCTTACTGTTTTAGCAATAAACATCTGAGATGCGTTGGGTTAAGATCCACAAAATTATGTTTACTGAACATTTCCTGCTGATGCATTAATGCTATTAATCCAAGTAGATTATTTGTGGATTTAGTTACATTTAGCATGGTCACATCACACTATATAGCTACATCATCAGGGCTCCGGATTGAGACTAAAATGGTCACCAGTGCGACGGGATTATTTATTTTGCGTCTAGTTTTTTCATTTGTTGCCAATGGCAATCGCCAACCAAAAACAATTATAATAACAAAGTAATTATACGCAGATACACTCAACCTGAGTCTGCCGTTCCGACTGCACTGTCCCGTGATTATGGTGAGGCTCGATCGAGAGCTAGTGATGGGAATTTCAGCTCTTTTTAATGGCTCCCACACAGCTCTTCGTTTTACCTAATTTTGTCAAAGAACCGATTCGTTTGTGACGTCACATCTCTATCGAGAGCAGCGTTAACAGATTGAGATTTGTTTGAAACAATTTATGCAACATGTTGCAGAACGTGTTCTCAAATCTAAGAAAAAGAAACCGTAGCCTCACGAGAAACACTGTTTTACTTCTGCAACAACTTGGTCCGTGTCGGGATTTTTTATTGTTTTAGTGCTCTTTACACAGGGTAAGACCGGAGACAGAATGTATTTGACTGCGATTATGGATCCTAAAAAACTATTTGTCTCGCAAATATTTTGTCTTTAGGAGTCAATGGCTCCTACGGTTTTCTTTTTGACTGGAGCCCTGGTGATGCATAAAATACAGCACAAAGTCTGCTCATGTTAAACTAACCACTATCCTGGGAATTTACTGCTACTGAATCCCACCAAAATATTTGAATCTGCAGGGCTTGAATATGTGATCAATCAGCTGAAGTCAGTGGTGCTGTCCTTTGGATTGATTGACAGACATCTGACAGTGGAACAGGCAGTCTTGTTATCTCGGCTGGAGGAGGAATACCAGGTATGCCGATCTCGCTACCATATCAGTCGACTATTTTATTTATGATTTTCTATAAAACTTGGATTATAGTGAATACAAAAAAATTTTTTATAAGAAATGAGGTAAAAAGTAAATGATTCAGGAAGGTAAAACTGAAACTATGTTTCAGTGTAGATAAGGCAAAATCGGCTTTGTAGATGCATATATGAATATTTCCATAAATGTCTAATGAAAATGGAATATCTTAACTTTCACAACCTTGATCTCACAAGCATGTTCCATGTATTCTTCTAGATCCAGCGTTGGGGTAATGTGGAATGGGCTCATGACTATGACATGTATGAGCTACGTGCTCGGACAGCAGCAGGCGCCTTGTTTGTGTATCTGTCCTCTGAGAGTGCTACAGTGAAGAAAAAAATCCTTCAGGACTGATCCATTGTTTAAATGCCCAAATACAACAAGCAGTGTATGCCATCATCTGGGCTTATTTGTTTCATCTTGGCGTTAAATGGGTAGAGGTAGGGTCCTGAAACAGACACCACATTACAAACGGACTCCACATCAGTAATAGAGTTGAATCTGCTTTTAAAGTCTACTGCCTGTTATCAGTCACAACATTGTCTCTGAAGATGTGTACAGTATGTTTATATGACCTACTGTCTGGAGAGAATTTTAGCTATTGTATTTTCTGGGTAAAATGTATTAAATGTGTTTGTCTGTGTTATATTAAATGGTGGTTATGAGCAGTGACCTGGCTATTGGCTTTCTTTGCAGATTTTCTTCTGAAGTATATTATCAAATATTATTATTGTCATAAAATAAATCGTAAGTTAGAGTTGTCACTACACTGAGGTTAGTTTTTAAATTATAAACATTGCAGCATGCTGTTTACTTTAACTGAAAGCTGCGACTTTCTTGCGACAGACATCGGATTTGACCAATAAACACGAAAGCTAGAGTTACGTCTTCCAATGGGATGGCGGAGGGGACGGGGCTCGAGTGTTTACTGCCTCATTGCCTGTTAGTTGATGTTGGGTTGATGTTGACAAGATGGAGTTTTTACTGGGCAATCCATTCAGTACTCCGGTGGGACAGTGCATCGGTATATGATTTAAACTTCAGACAATTATCTGATCAGTAATTAAATGTACTTCTACGGCGAGGCATCAGTGCCTTGGCAGCATTTTAGATTAGCTGTTTAGCTAGCTGTCTTCCTGAGTGTATGCTTTGCTAGTGAGTCAGTTGTCTTGCTGGGATTGTGAAACTCGTGTTAAAATTGCAGTGTCATAAATAATTAAAATTGATACATTTATTCTTCAAGCAACAAGCTTTTTCCTGTTTTTCTAAAGCAGCATGTGCTTTTTTGCATAAAAAATAAAGCTGTCGTCTGCTGTGAGTCAGTCAGCTAGCTGAGTTAGCTGCCTGTTTGACTTCGGCTTGTATGGCTACTTCTCTCAGACAGCTTCTTATACAGCAGAAATCGAGGATTCGGCTTCATGACAAAGGTTGCTTTTGCGTTTTTAAGAGGAATAAGGATTTCATCTTAACGAAATAAGGATTTCATCTTCACCAAACGTATCAAGCTAACGGAGCCTGCTTTGTGCTTGTTTCGTAGAAAATGCGTGTGGTTACTTCAGGTGTGGTTATCTAGTTATCTATTGAGTACGTATTTTATCGCGGCAGCACGTTTTCTGCTGTGTGGTTGGAAAGCCACCCATCGAGGTGAATAACTGCTGTTGTGCTGAATGTCAGCAGAATTGCGCATACAGGACAAACAGAGTAATGATTTTTTAAAAGTTGATTTTAAAGATTGTTTTCCTCTACAGAAAAAGCTACAGATGGTTCCTTACAGAGTGAAGACTGGACTTTAAATATGGAGATTTGTGACATCATTAACGAAACAGAAGATGGGTGAGGAAATTATACTGTTCTTTGCACCTGTTGTTGGTTACATTTCTAAATTATTGGTAGCTGATTTATACAACCGTAAAGTCAGTAGTGCTTTTAAATTGACCAGGAATGCCTTGAAATCATGACCCAGTCACTAAAATTGAATATGCCACCTGTTAAAACATGCCTAAATATGCCTGTAAATCTACTCCTGTGATACCATGATACAAATGTGCATCTCCTAATCTGTCCTCTCTGACCACAGGCCTAAGGATGCCATAAGGGCTGTAAAAAAGAGACTTAATGGTAATAAGAATTACAGGGAAGTGATGCTGACTTTGACGGTGAGAAGATATTGCTAATAGTTAATAGTTTTACAAAGCTCACTGTTTGTCTCACATTATCAGTTTATTCTGTTTTAATCTTCTTTTCCAGGTCCTTGAGACATGCGTGAAGAACTGTGGTTATCGTTTCCACGCTCTCGTCACCACCCGGGACTTTATTGAGGGAGTTCTGGTGAAAGTCATTTCTCCTAAAAACAACCCCCCTGCCATAGTGCAAGATAAAGTGCTTGCCCTCATACAGGTACAGCCATGATAACAATATGATGAGAGTGAAAATCGTATGTTTTGTAAATGAAAAATAGTAACCGAGGGAGAAAGGCCAGGAGAACCTGTGGGCTACTTAGCCGTAAAAGGGCTAGTAGTCACAGGGATCTGGCAGATGCTCTGGCCCAGGAGTTGTGCTAATAACCACCAAGTGTGATCTGGTTACCTTGAGCAGCTCAGGTGTCTGAGGTCAGCTTGAATGTGCCCCATTTAGCTCACCTGCTGTTGATAGAGCTGCAGTCTTTAAAAAACACACAGAATTCTGACCCCAACAGAACACTATAAATAGGTTTACAGAAGTGACTACAAAGAGAATGACACTTTTTTTATCTACTTTGTTATTCTGACTTTTTAAAGCTTCCATCCCAGTAAGACGTGTGTTTTTACCGGTGGAATGATTTTAAATAACACTCTGAATAACTCTGTTTAACATTTGTTGATTAGTTTAAACAGATGTGATATCCATCTAATTGTATTCTTCTGTTATACTTGTGGCAATCATACACGTTGTCAAGTAGCAATTTTAACAAAAGAGCTGTGAAGTTCTTATTATTCGTAATACTGTTCTCACTCTGGTCTATGTACTCCAGCCACATATTGCTGCTGAAAACACGTCAATCACTTATCTGACGACCACACCTTAGTCTGCTGTCCTCTCTGTTCTGTCTGTAACATTTTGAAAATAAAACATGTGTTTACAGGATATATATTTTATTAGTCCTTGTATTTTCTCCACTGTAATGATTTATGCATGCTACTATGCTGCACATCTTTTTTGGTTATTTCCTGATGCTTGTTGTGTAGTTTGGCTGTATTTATATTTTTTACTTGGCATATTCAGTATATAGTATTTAATAATAATATTTAATGCCCTTAAATGCACTACGTGTTTAGACCAATAACCCCCTAAACCCATAAATGAAAGAAAAGAGCTCACCACTTCCAACTCAGTAATGACATTTACATGGTAGTGGCCTAATAGTGTGTGATTGTGAGTGTATTAGGTGTATCTGGGTTTTATTTACACAGGTTAAAAATATCCTGCCAGCAGTGGTGAGTGTGCCATCATAGTGAGATATAACTGTAAAACATTTCCATGTGTCTTGAATGACCATGTGATTAGATTTCTGGATCCACACATGAACCACATCAATCTCTTGTTACAAGTGTTGTCCTAGGCCTGTGCCTGTACATGTTTGCAAATGTTTAGGGTGCATGAATTGCCAGTGCATAAAAACACGGAGATCTGATGCCACTGTTCATTAAGGTGGTTTCCTTGTTGCTGTCAGGGGGCATCAGGATACTTCAGCATTGTATGCAAAGTTAAATGGTGACAAATTTCACCCTGTTCATACTATGCTCTGTGCTTTGGCATGTGACAAATGGCCAATCTATGCATTACTTTTACAAATGTCAAGTCATAGGCTTTGAATGTCGTTTGAGTGAGCAGATGCCCGCCTGGGCCCCATTTTACATTTGTAATTAGTTCTGTCCACTTTATGATCAGCTCAAGGGCAAAGTTGTAAGAAAAACATAATGCCAGGATACTTGCATTTAATTACGGCTGGCAAGACCAGGGTGGGTAAGCACTCTTTCCTTTTAATTTTCTTAGGCTTGGGCTGATGCTTTTAGGAGTAGTCCAGATTTGACCGGTGTTGTTCACGTCTATGAGGAAATGAAAAGGAAAGGCATAGAGTTCCCAAGGTCAGACTTGGAGACCTTATCACCTATCCACACACCACAGCGGGTAAGAATTCCTAATGTTTAGCACTGCTGGCTGAGGTTCAGCTAATTCTGCACATGTTCTTTGCTGAAGATGATGTGTATTTACAGTTTTGCATGTAAGCCACTGCTCCACAAATGGCGGTATACTCAGCAATTACACATTTTTCTTTTGTGCTCAGTTGCAGAATGCCCCAGAGATGGATTCCAAATACAATGCTCCAGCCCAGCCCAAACAGCAGCCCCAGCCTGGCTCTGGTCCAGCCTACTCTGCTCCTCTGACCCATACCCCCCCACAAATCCCCAGTCTGCACATGTCTGGGCCTATCAACCCCACCCCAGAGCAGGTGACCTATCTCCCTTACATTTACATTTACATTTATGGCATTTAGCTGACGCTCTTATCCAGAGCGACATACATCAGTGCTTAAGAATTTCACGACTGTTTCTTACCTGAAAAACAGCATAAATCAGAGTCGACAATTTAACCAAGATACTGCAGTCAGAGCATCTATACATCTGTCCAAATAATAACTAGCCAACTACCCAACAATACATAAGTGCTTCATACAGCCCTTTGATATTATTGTATGATGGTGGTGTCAATTGTTTCAAGTTTGTGAATTTTTTGGGGGAATTGTTTAGTGAAAAACATGGTTCAGATTGAGGGGATTATTTTCACGCATTTCATGATCTAAGCCATTTTTGGGAAAGAGAATTTTTTATGTTTAGAAATTAGAAAAAATATTTCTGCCTACAAAATTAGTGCATATTGCATACTATTCTAATTAATTCTAAACATCCTGTAATTTTTACACCCCCTGTATGCGTATTTTTACACACCTTGTATTATGTGATTAGAAAACAGTGGTGTTTGAGCTCTTATTTACAGTGAATCTGTGTATTAGATTTGCAGGCTGCGCAGTGAGCTGGACATTGTGCGTGGGAACACTAAGGTGATGTCTGAGATGTTAACAGAAATGGTACCTGGCCAGGAAGATCCGTCTGACCATGAGCTTTTGCAGGTAAGGGATTTTTCTTGTCTTTGCACCATCTCAGGAATATGTAAATGTGTATTTGTTTGTTGTATGAGCACCTCAGGCAAAGATTAACACCCCCCCACTACCAGGAAAACTGTATCTGTGTGTTGTTTATTCTGAGTTACTAAAAGAGCTGGTATTACATTTATTTAGCAAAATGCTTCACAGCATTTAAAATTTGTTTCTGTTGGCCAGGAGCTAAACAGGACCTGCAGGGCTATGCAGCAGAGGATAGTGGAGCTCATCTCTCGGGTGTCCAACGAGGAGGTCACAGAAGAGCTGCTGCATGTTAACGACGACCTCAACAACATCTTCTTGAGATATGACAGGTATTTTTTCCTGACTGTTTAGTCTACAACAGTGTTGGCTAGTGATGCTCCGACTGATCATGATCAGCCGATATTGGCTAAAATCTTGGTTTGATCCGTGAACCCCAAATGCGCTGATCAAAAACGTCGATCACATGACGTAAATTACTCGCACGACTTTTTCACATGTGCAGCACGGCGCACAGGTAAACAGCAGCAGATCGGAGCTTACAGTGGCAGCAGGAGTTCTCCCGTCTGGAAGTTTTTCAAAGTGTTTGATAAAGACGTAAAGTTAGCCCTTTACAATGTATGTCATGATTAAATCCCTTGAGGTGGAAGCAAGCAACGGCAGGGATAGTACGAGGTGGAAAGACATCACCTTCAGAATTATGGAATTCATAGGGATGAAATCAGAGGAGTTTTATTTCTTGGTTTGTGACTGTTTGCCACAAAACTGAGTCAATTGGCAACAGACAAGGCTTAAAGAAGCGTTAGAGTTTGTTAGCGTTAATGCTAATGCTAATGCTAACGTACAGATTTTAGATACAGAAAAGTAAAAAAGCGAGTAGAGTTGCGCCGAGCCGAGCTGGTAGATTATAGATAAAAGATTCCCATTCCTCTGTCATTATGTGATTTTGTGCCATTCTGTGATTATGTGATCGGCGATCGGCAGATCATGATCTTGGTGATCGGTAATTGGTGATAGGCCCCAAAAATGCTAATCGGAGCATCTCTAGTGTTGGCCAATGTTGTCTGCAAACGGCCAATGTGGTTGCAGGGTTTTATTTTAGCAGTGCAGGAGCTTACTTGAAGAACTGAGAAACACTTTGTATTTTGTGAAACAAAATACAACAAACAGAATTTGTTGTCGCACTTAGATATGAGAGGTTCCGGTCTGGTCGAACTGCTCATGGTGTGAATAATGGGGTAAGTTGTGTGGTTTTACTTAATATATTCTCTATTGTAAAATAGTATCCATTAAAATGATGGTTTGCTCAGAATCAAATTTATGAAATCCTTTCCCTTATATAGTCATATAGTAGGGGTGTGACGAGACGCTTTTCCCACGAGACGAGACCAGAGACTGGGTTCACGAGAACGAGACGAGACTTTGACATTTTTTAAAGAAAGCCTCAATGTTTAAATATGTAGCAAAAATAACCTTTTATTTAACTGAAAAACACAAAATGCAGAAAATGCATGTCCATTTTGAAACAACTTTATGAAATAAAACTTCT
>JBBPDH010000104.1:25777211-25797848 GCA_037974565.1 Clupeocharax schoutedeni
CAAATTAAAGTGTTTGCAAACCACTACTGTTTAATTAATTATTTAATATTATATATATATATATATATATATATATATATATATAAATCCATGTGCTTAAACACAATAAAAAAAAAATTGCCCAGCATTAATAACTTGTGGCCCAGACCTTGTGGCCTAATTACTTGAAGGCAGCATTAGCCAAAAATGTTTGGTGCCTGAAATTTGCTTCCTTAGTTTTGCATTGAGTGAAGAAGCTAATCATCTCAGTTAAAGGGGAAAATGGAAAAGGTTTGATTTTTGCCCAACCATCACTATACCCCTCTGTGTACATAACGTCTTCATCCATGTACGTTTGAGATAAAGGGATCATGTCAAAGCTTTTTGTCTCTTTCCCCTCATTGCTTGCTTGATGCTTTTGGTAACTTCAGTGCATTTTGTGTGAATCACCAACACGTTTCATGTGTTTCAAGAGCAAGAGACAGTTGTGAAAGTTGTGAAAGCATGCTGACATTATTTTATGGTGTCTGTTCTGTGTTTTATATTTCTTTTTTTCATATTGCTAGCTGAGGGAGGCAAGTATAAGTCATCTAACTGTTTGTGCTTTGTTCTGCGACATTAGCCAAATGTCAAAGAAATATTGAAAGCCCTTGCTGGTATAGTCTCATCATCCTTTCCCATTGCTGCATTTGGCATGTTCTGTATGTGAAGCTTCTGTATTCCCATGTTAGAATGCCCACCCTTCCGGTTCTGCGACTCATCAACCATCTCCTACCATTCGCATCCCATCCTTGCCTCAGGCATAAAGCATCAGCTTGGATTCAAGACTTGTGCAATAGAAATCTAGAACAATGAATGAACACTTTTGTCTCCTTTAGTTCTGTGCTGCTTGGGAGTAAATGTCAAACAGCGACTGTCTGCTCTGCAGTAAACCTTTATATTTTATAAAGTTTGATAATTAGCTATAACTTCTTAATGTCCTTCTACATGTTAATTTTGCATTCACTTTTCTCCCCAATTTATGTTCAACCTAATGAGAGCAGAGAAAAATACTAATGAATAGCGGGTTGTTAAGATTAGTCAAAATAATATTAGTTTGTAGTTTGTAATCCCAGTCATGTTCCACTGACCTCTGACCAGTGTTTTTGGACTGACGACTCCTTAATGTTTCTATCAATATTTTACAGAAACTCCTGTATTTCTCAAACTACTGCATCGGTAGCTTAAGGTTGATTAGCACAGGCAAACGATTTTCTGGATGTAGAAAGGTAAACTCAGTGGTGTGTGGAGTTTTCTACCTTGGTTAGTCATATGAAGAACTTTAAAACAATATTCTCTCACGTCTTTCTCACCTATAGTCACATGTAAGTAGTTTAGAATTTGTATTACGTAGTCATGACATTTGCATGTACACTATATGTCCAGAAGTATGTGGACACCAGACCATTACACCTATGAGCTTGTTGAGGCTTGTTCTAAAAGCTTGGAATTAAAAAATGGCCTTTTTTCTAAAAGAGTCTAAAACAGCCTCTATTCTTCAGAGAAGGCTTTCTGCAAGATTTTGGACAGCATTTGTGGAAATGAGTTGGCATTCAATCAAAAGAGCAGTTCTGAGGTCAGGAACTAGCCCAAACCCTGATAAATGGCCCCAGACTAGTATCCCCCTCCACCAGTATTTTTTTGTTGGAACTATGTGTTCTAGTAGGTAACGCTTCCCGGGTATATGCTGGATGAAACCTGATTAATCACTCCAGAGAACACATTTCCATTGCTTCTGAATCCAAAGGGGACTGTGCTTTACACAACTCCAGCCAATGCTTGGCAATGCTCATAGAGCTCTTAAGCGAAAGTGAAAGGGACCATTTGTCATACGTGAACACACCACAGCACACAGTGTGAACAGCACGAAACACTTCCTCTGTGCTCAGAGATGCTTGGTGGTCTTGGGATTCAAACCCAACTTCCTGAGTGCAGGGTGAACACTAGCCACTAAGCTGCCAGCTGCCCCAAACACTTTGTGATACCCCTGTGATTATGTTGCTCTAAAAAGGGATCGATGATTTTAATGCTTAGCTCTCAGTGGCCCGGCTCAGTATCACTTTGTAGCTGATCTGTTGTTGCTCCTAAATGCTTCCGTTCTCCAATAATAGCACCCGGATGGACCTAGCAGGGCTTAAATCTGACCCTTTATAGAGATTGCATGGTTACCTGCTTAATTAATACATGATATCAGTAAATAGGCGAAACATCGACTTGTGCTGCACTTTCTGCTGTGACAGCAGATTTCCCTTTTGTGGGACTAATAAAGGTGTATATAGTGTGTATATACACAAAATTCAATGACTACCCAGTGACTTCTGTCAAAAGTTTTAATAAATTATTGGTAATTGGTAACGGGTGGTATGGTACAGATGCATGTAAAGGTTATTTATGTCAGGTATTTATGTCAAGTATAGATGTGTACAATGTTCGTAGGTGTATGCAGATGGGCTGTAGCTTTGTAGTATATAGGTTAATTAATGAATGCTAAAACATACTTCTGGTTTGAAGTTGCATAATAGTTGAAGTTTTCCCAAAACAGGAATGAAGGCAGAACTGGTCTCTGATCAGTGTGAAACAGCAACTTACACCATCTGCTGGTTACACCGCTCTTCTGAGTTGATGCAGCATTGCATGTCTGTGTGAAATAATTGTGTGGCCACAGGTCCTCAGTGAAGCTACTGCAGATAACCTGATTGACCTGGGGCCAGGGTCTCCAGCAGTGGTCAGCCCTAGAGCCAGCGCCACTCCTCCCTCCAGCCTACCTGCCTCTGTTGCTCCCGCCCGCTCAGCTTCCCCAGCCACATTGTCCTCTCGACTGGCCGGTCTCGGTGAGTGCCTGCTCTGGGAATTGTTTTCCAGAGAATGACTTGAAGCAAAAGCAAACACATTTGAATGAACATGTATTAAGTCTTGTTAAAAAAAAGTTAATTATAGAATTCATCAGTGACGCACATATAAGATGTTTTAATTTAATAAATTCCCGTTTGTTCCTGAAACCTGGGTTTACAGCTTGCGCTTGAACTTTGAACAGCTGCTATTTAAGTGTGCTAGGTGGGTTTGAGAGCCTTACATTCTGCACTTGGAGAGAGGACTGATCACGTGATTTTAAAAAGCAGGCTATGTTTTTATCATATGAATTATGAAGAGCACACAAGGTCATGATTTTGAGGGGATAACTGATATTGAATCAAAAGGGAAGATAATGTATAAAGTATGAGTATAATGAAGTATGCCTTTACAAAAAGCATGCATTGTGATATCTCCTAACAGCACTGTTTATCATAGCCTCCGACCCTGAATGCAGGAATAAGGCGTAGGTGATGGATGGATGGATGTTTATCAAAGCCTTGACTGTTGTTTTCTGATCGTGTTTCGTGTTTACAGATGTGGGTACTGACAGTGTTAGCGGGACTCTAAGCTCTTTAAGCAGCTGTCAGCCACAGGATGACTTCGACATGTTTGCCCAGACCAGAACTGGCACCATGTCTGACCACCGGAAGAAGTAGGAGATTCTTCTAATTCATTGTTTTAAATTGTTGTTCTGTTGTTAGCTGTCTTCCTATACCAGTTACTGGTCCTGTAAGGGTGTAGAAATACATCAGTATGTCAGTCAGCAGGAAGTGGTTCAGCTGTGAGATATGGTTCATATACACCTTGCAGTTATCATCCTGGAATGTGGGGCAGAGGCAGTGTTGTGTTCTGTTCGGTCATGAAGCATAGACTATTCTTACTTGATAGAATTTATTCTGTCCATTAAATTTGAGAGAGGAGTAAGTAACATCGTATGTAATCTTTGACAGAAGCTCATTATCTTTTTTTCTCACAACAAGTGCACCATTTGAAGACACTCAGGCTGCAAGTGGAGTGGCTCCTACACTTGATGTTAAGCAGCAGAGTACTGCAGGGGTAAGTTAGTTTGTATCAGTTTTTCCCTTTTTTATCTCAGCATGAACTTTGTCTTTGATTCGCTTTCTAAAGCATGAAACCAATATTCTGGCCCAGTTTGTCACCTGTTTAAGCTTGTGTTTGTCTTTCATTTCCTTCTGGTTTTCTCCTTGTTTGCTGTGGAGTGAAAATACTCGGAACCGTACCTTAAAAGCACTTTAATCCGTATTATATTTGAAATATATTTTTTTCCTGTATTTGGGGGAGGTGCTTGTTTGTTTTAAGGAATTTATATTTTCTGTTAAAGTTATGTCATTTGGTGTTTTATTTTTGTTTTCTGGATTTTTTTTTTGTTGTTTTTGTGCGGTTCTGTCCCATGGTTTGTCCATGACTTCGGTCCAAAGGACGCTCTTGTCCAGTCCTCTGTCATGGATGACATTGAGGAATGGCTCTGTACTGATGTGGTGAGATTTTTGGTTTTTAATTCCATCTTTTTGCTGTTTTTGGACGCTGCATAGCAAGCCTCCACAAAAAGAAATATGCTCAGTTTAGGCCTACAGCATATTTCTGTTCTGTTTGCTTCTCATCTACTAACCAACCCGCTGTGCTGTCTAGCACTTCTGTTTAGGCGGCCTGTATTTAATGCCTTTCACTTCATGGACTTTGTTCTACTCCTTCACTTTTCGGGGATCTTCTAACTCTCTCATTTTTCAGGAGTGTGTGTCTGAAGGCTGAATGAACAAATGCCAGCCTCTCATTTAGCATTCGTTAACATTTTCGTTCGTGTCACTAATGTCTTTACCCTGTCTTCTGTATTGGAATGTTGAATGAACTGGCAGTGGCTCTAGAATCTGAATGAGAGTTTAGATGTTTCTTCTGTAAATGTTCAGCTGATTTTTCTGTTTGGAGTTTTTGTCTGATTTACAGAAACCTGTCACTTTTTCTGACTCGTTTTTCCATTTGCTTTTTAATAGAAAGGAGATGAAGGAGAGGAAGGTGTGACAAGTGAAGGTATGATTTTCTCTGTGAATATTCATTTATTTCACTTTCAGTTGTTTACTTAGCTTTCTCTTAGCAAACATCACACAGGTCAACAAAAGACATTTCATCTGACTGTGGCATAGATATAATGATCACTCAGTCAGCTCCCACTGTTCATGCTTAGCATATGATTATTATAAGCTAATTATACCAATATCATGGAATATAATATATATATTATTAATATAATAATAAACTATAATATGAAATATAATTGAATCTTTATATTACCCACGGTTTTACCAACATTATCAAAAATATTGCTAATAAAACACAGATAATAGTAGAATTGCTGGAATCCAGACTCATTTCAAAAGTTGGGTGAATAATTCCTTAGTGTATAAATACTACACTCTGTGGGTGTAGACGTCAGTTACACTGTTTCAAAAACAAAAACATGTCATTAGGAATGGTTAGGAAACAGCTGCCTCAAAATTTGTCATACACAAAGTTTAATCAGTCTGTGGTTCTGATTCGCATAGATTGGGGACAGTCCCCCTGGAGCAGCTGAAGGACACAGTGGTAGAAAGTCATGGTTTGAATCTGCAACTTTGTGGTCATCGGGGTCACAGGCTAGACTATTAGACCCCTATAGCACTGGGTTGTGCCTGATATAAGGGTGCCTTATCTGTGGGTGATACTACCACCCAGTTTTTCCACACTGTTTACAGTTACAGACTGCAGCCTGTAAACTGTTATAAGGCACCTTTATGGGTAGTGTTTCTGAAAACTGCCGTCTCTGTGTTTGTAGACACAGTGTGCTGCTGTCTCGACTCTTCTTGTCTCACTGTTGACTCTTTCTCCTTTAGAATTTGATAAGTTTCTGGAGGAGAGGGCCAAAGCGGCAGAAATGGTCCCCTCCCTTCCATCGCCTCCTAGTGGAGACCCTGCTCCTGCTGCAGGCTCAGCTGTAAGTGCTGGTAAAAAATCTGAGCGGTCTGAGGATGCGCTGTTTGCCTTGTAGAAGGGGTCTTTTACGTCTCAGCAAGTCTCAGCAGTACTCAGCCTCCTCTGCGTGTGGTAAGTGGGCAGTTGTGCAGACCCAGCCACCCCCCCACCCCCACTCTCTCTTCTGCTTCCTACATTACTGCACAATCGACACGATGGCGGCTGTGGTTTCCTCGGACATGATCAGACTGGCTTTGTGAAGATATCCGGAAGATGAGCATTTTCATATTGGACATTTTCATACACTACACTGTTTCATCTCCTTTTAATTCTGCGCCCCCTCCAAAACATGAGCATAATCCCCATTTTACGTAACAATAAAAGGTCATTGTCATCTTTTATCAGTATGTGGAAGCACATGGTAGGAGCCGAGATCCTCCGTTATGCATGCAAAAAGATAATGATGATTTTTACCCAAATGTCTATTTTTCTGGTTTCCAGATACTTATGGAAGAATTATGGAAGATAATTGTTTCCCCCTTAATTTCTTCTGGATTATTTAAATGGGAAATAACATGCAGCTTTTTGTGTCCTTTAATTAGCTAGTGCTAGTGCCACTCAGTAGTTTAGAGCTGGTGGATGCCGTTAATGTCTCTTGACAAAATTGAACCTTTGTTGATGTTCATTCATTTTAACTGTTTGCATCTCATATAATGCTGTATATCTGAAGCACCACATCAGTTAAATTACTTTCATACATTTAGTCACAGGATTTATGCCGGTTCTTAAAATTTCAAATCACTAAAAATACAGACAGGCTATACTTTACCCATTGTAACAAGAAAAAACTCTAGATTCCTTTTTTTATCATATAGTATGCTTAACTTGGTTTATTTGACTTCAGCTACCTGAACACTGTGCTGTGCTTTTGGTTTACCTCAGAAATGAAAAGGGACAGGAAGGAGTTTCTGCAGCAGAAGTCTCAGATGAAGTTGTTGATGAGAACATGTGTGCTGTCTCACTCGATTGTTGGTCATTTTATTTGTTAAAAGCAGCTTAAGAAATCATAAAGGGATATACCATTTATGTATATTATGATTTAAATTGCACTGAAGCATTGTAGGCTATGTAAAAGCAGAGCTTTTGTTCAAATACAGATTTTAGCTGACATTTGTTTTAAATGCTGCCTGTTATGAGAGACGCTGTCATCTAAGTAAATAGAGTTCATTGAAACCTGATGGTGACTGGGAGGCAGTTTAAATTGGATTTTCCCTCACAACTACTGTAAAAATGATGTCGAGCTCACTGTTGTTTAGTTGGGAATTAAATGGGACCGCCTTAATGAACAGATGTACTTTAGTTAAAAGAGGTGAAGGTGACATTTAATGTTTGGTATTCTGTTTGCACATCTTTGAACTTTGGTCTGTATGTTGAATTTATTTTAGAGCTTTTCTGGTGTGTGCGTGTCTGTCTGTGTATGTGTGTGTGTGATTTACGGTTTGGGTACACGTACTGTTTTAATGGACCAAGAGTAACCTGAACAAACTTCAGTCATTTACTTATTGACCAAGTACACAATACTATAGACTATCGTTTAGGTACAGGTGTCCAGAATGGTAGCTGTTAGGTTTGCAAAATGGAGCATGGAAATCGAAGGGATGGTATGTTGCACTGATATTAATTTAATAAACTACGCAGTTGATGGCGTTTATGGTTGTATTAGTAACCTTTGGTGCAGGCATGGCAGTCAAACAGTTTTGCATTTTTTGAGTTTATTTTTCTTGTAAATGTTGGACACTAAACTCAATATCTTACAGTCTAGCAAACGGAAAAGGGATCGTCCTCATAGAAAGGGAGGAAACTATCCATGAGCATCTTTTAGCCGAGTTCTTTAACGGTAGCTGTTAGAGTTTAAGCTCTTCAGAATGTTGGCAGAAATCTTATTTAGAGTTGAGAGCTGCTAAATGAAGCCGAGTTGCCAGTTGTGTATGTCGTGAATTAAGTTCAGCAGTAACACCGTTCAATTACACAACAACAAAACAACATTCAGACTGTCCTGCCTGTGTGGAAGTCCTGCCTGGGAGATGAAGGGGAAGACATTTCCTTCTCTAATTCTAGCTAAAGGGGATCACATTTGGTCAAATATTGACTTTGTATCTTGATATTCTGACATTTGTTTAATAGTTGACATGAGATCTCAAAATAATGACTTACACCCTCAGTGCTTACATAAACATAATTATTTTATTTTTAAATTGAGAAAATAAGTCGGTATATACTTGGTCAGTTTTTGGGAAATTCTTTTGGATAATAAGTAAATATTTTTGGTTAAAATAAGACATTTTTTTGGCTTTGATTTTGATTCAGTATTCCTCTCCCTGGCAGGACAGATTTAAATACACTGCAAAGTTGTTAGATTTGAAAAGTTGTGTGCCACAGTCTTTAGGGTGAGAGGGTTTGCTGTACGGCCTGCTGGCAGATGGGTTGGGTACGATAACGACATTTGCTTGCTATAGTTATATCAGTTATTCTCCTCTGTAACTTCAGGAATGTAGGGAATAGACAATCAGCTTGAAAAAGGAGATGGAATTTCAAGGCAGTTTCACTTGTCATAATTTTTACGCATAATCTTCGTTGCTTTTTCCCCATTTTTAAAGCTTAACAGCATTTTTTGTTTTGGCTGATGGCTATTAATAAGCTGTACACTAAAACTAAAGGGATATTTCAGAATCCTTTTAAAGGTTGTTGAAATAGTTAACTTTAATCTGTTGTGCCCATCTTATGGATACAGGAGCTTGATGTGAAGTGAAGTATTGTTTTCTTAACATAACACTAATTCAGCTTGTTAATTTTTGTCAAGAGATTTTTGGAGTTTAGTTCTTCTGCACTAAATAACTTGTGTTTGGTGTTTGAATATAGTTGGGACTGTAAAGCATACAGTTTAATCTGCATTTGGAGACTGTAGGAACTCCTTAGATTTTTTCCCTTCTGTTTCATTATGTCAGTATTGGGACAGTAACATTCAGTGCGATGATCAGTTTCACCGTTTTTGAGTTTTTGTGTTAATGCTTGTTAACTGAAACCTATGGAATTGTTTATTTTGCCTTGGAAACTGTTTAGAGGCTCTTTGACCTTATGTTTCTTTTCTCTGACTATCAGTTGAAGTCGAAATGTAATTAATTCACTTCATTCTTGGTAAAACCGTCTGACAAGACATGCTTAAAATGATCACCTGTAGTGGTCCATCTACTACAGAAATGGCACTTTTCTTTGACTGGAGTCCAGCTGTATGTGTGTGGAGTTTCCGTTATTTGATGGCTGTGGAGAACATGTGTATATTGAGGAGAGAAAGGCGGATGATTGGCCAGATTATGAGTGTAATGTGTGTAAGAGTGTGTGGGACATGGATGAGCTGTACTCTGCTGCCCATTAATGGTGGATTTGCAGATTGTACTGTTATGCTGGTCTGTGTGCTTACCTGTTATACCTCAAGTTGCACTCTGTACTGTTTGATTCATGCATGTGTTAAACTCCAATAAAGCATACCAAGTTGATGACCTTTCATCAGATCTGTCTCTTGACTCTAACCGCTGTGTGCATGTGTGTGTCACTTTATCACTTTAACAGTGGTAGAGGTATCAAATATTTTGAAAACAAGCTAGAATTCAAGCTGTTCAGGGACAAAATAATGCAAACAATGGGCCAACAGAAATGGTCCAGTCTTACAGTTACCTTTTTTTTGTTGTTTGTCTTTTTGTTTTTTAATAACCCCCTTTTCATAGTAGCCATAAAATGGAGGAGGTCCTACTGTCAAACTAAGCATTTTTGTTTCAATCATCTTTTGATGGAACTTTATACACTATAGTATGTGGACTTCCCTCTGAATGATTGACTTCAGGTATTTAAACCGCACCCATTGCTAACAGGTGTATAAAATCTAACACAAAGCCATGTACTCCTCACAGACAATCACTGGCTTTTACTGAAGAGCTCTGAGGCTGTAAATGTGACAGTCATAGGACAGTCATGGCACCTTTGCCACAAGTTACTCTGGGAGGTGCTAAGATTGTGAAATATAAATGTTTATGTGTAATCATGGCCACAAAGCAGTACACCACCTAAACTCTCATGGTCTGCCAATTGCTAAAGACTGTAGTTGGAATCATCTGTTGCATCACTTACCACAGGGATCCTAACCTCTAGAAGAACTGTGTATACGGCGCTTCAAGAATCTAATAAGGACAATGTCTTGCGTTGTCTGGAGTGGTGTAATCATTTCTGACCACTGTAGCAGTGGAAATGTGTTCTCTTTAATGGTGAATCACATTCAAGTCAATTATGCACTTCCAATGTTGTGTTTGTGTCTTTGTGCACAAGAGCACAGTTATGCTGGAAAAGAGAAGGGACTTCCCTAAACATCAGCACCTGACCTCACACGTCCTCGTTTGACGTCCTCGTATGTGTCCCAATACATTCGGCCATCTTGGCTTTTTTTTTCTGACATGTTGGCAAGTCTCACACTCAACAGAAATTCTTATCACATGGTGCATCTTCTTGCGTTATGCACGTCGCATCACGTTATGCCTGCTGTGATCATTTTCCATATTTTTTTATCGGATTAAGTTTTTTATTCTTTCCCGTTTTCCAATCCAGTAATTTAGGTCGGGATCTCACCGATACGGATACAGAATATAGGATTGGCGCATCTCTAGTAATTTTGACATTTGATTTACACATAAATAATAATGACTCTTAAGACCAAAGGCCCTCACAGGCTCCAGGGCACTGTTTTGATACAGAGGTAACGGCTGATGTTGCTGTTGTTGCAGTAACTACTTGTAACAAATGATTCACAATTCCACACACCGAGAGCCAGCAGTTAAAGTGTGAAGGGGTTGTTGCTATATTTTACATTATGCATTATTTACTTGGCGCTGACAAATATTTTATCACACATTGAGTTTTTTTTTACTACCATTTTAAAAGTGCTTCACCACTTTACCTCACTCTAACAGGGACAGCTGCTACTGAACATAGGCTGCTCCCTGATCAAAGAAAAATGTTTCTGCTGTTTAAAAACAGGTTTCTAAATGGTGGCTTGCTGTTGCTCAGTCTTGTGTTTCTATGACAAACAAGAAAAAGCGTGAATGCCCTGGCAGTGGCAAATAGCTTTGGTTTAATATTGATTTTATTACATTAATGTTTAAGTTAAGATTAACTGGAAATATTGTGTAACTGTGTTAAAGGTAATACTGCTGTTAAAATTCACTTTATTCGTTTGAAGTGTTTGCAAACCTTTCTTCATGTAGTAGTATTTAAAATAAGAGCAATACACTACTTTTTAATTAATTATTGAATTTTGTCTATATCCCATCTGAATATGATTAAATACAGAAAATCATGTAATTAATGATTAATCATTGACCAGCATTAATATCGGTTAGTTTCCATTTATCTCTTAGAATGGCCACTAGGGGGCCGCATAAAGGGGCCACAGTTACTAATTCCGAGATTTGAGGTTTTGTGACAGTGAATCAAATAACACGATGTGTTTTGACATGTTTGAGTTTGGGCTGCACCATGAGTATCACCAACATCCTGGCGAATACATCAGTTCAGGTTGTTACATTATTTCACTTGTCCACTGTAGCAACATGCCGTTTCCATATATAAGGTTACCTCTCGTGTGTATCTGTTTTTATTTGATGCTGTAACCTCAAGTCATTTAGCAAAGTGCAGTGCCGGTTGAGCTATGAGGCACATCTGTAAGCCATCAGCTGTGACTGGAACAGCAACTGCGAAATAGACCACAGATGTAAACAGTAGCACAGAAAGAAGCCCAGAGTTGATCTTTAAAGTGCTTAAGCACCAGTGGATTCGTCTTTTATGATAAGAAGCATGCTGTGTCCTAAACAGCTCAGCCTCAAGTTATTACCCTCATTAGCACTAACATCATTCAGACATATAAGTAAATACCCACCTTCACAGAGCGCTCCGTCCATAATCTTCAGCAGAAACAGACCCGAAGGAAAGTGCTGTTAAGGGAATAATTGGATTTGCCATTCTCATTCCTAAACACTTGGAATGTATTTAAAGAAACGTACATAATCTTCATAGGAGTCATCACTGTCAATTTTTACACAATTATTTCTGGATCTAAATCCAGTTACAAAATGCAGGAAAACGAAGAAGGGAAAAAAACATTTGACTAAATTGGCTATTTATGTTTATGATATGGCTGCTCTAACTGTTGCACATCACTGATTTCCCAATTTCCCGTCTTGATTCTGTTTACTTAGCCCTTAGCTCTTAATTTCACCAGTGTCACACTGCTCCCTTACAATGCAGTGCAGCTGCAGCCAGAAGTCTGAAGCCAAATGACTATTTTCAGATGTGTATGGATAAATTAAACCCCCAGTTTAAATATGCAAATCATTCAAAGACGTATTGTATTTATAAAAATCAATTTAAGAGACTTGAGTATAACAAAACATCTGTTCACATCAGAAGTTAAAAGTGTTTTTCTCCTTTAAGGTTACTCTTAAGGAAACCGCAGGAGTGTGTAGATGCCGGTTGCTCCAGTTTTTAAGAGCAGGCCTTGGAGCACTTTATGCTAAGTTAATTTACCCAAATATATCCACACTACAGCCCACAACATCAACAGCTCTGTTAATAGAAATCTGCTGATCCATAACCGTTCCCCCGCCAGACGTGGGCTGGGAGGGGGTGGGGGCGGTGCAATATTAACATTAATATCAATGATCGATCTGAGGATTTGCAAGCCGGCATAAGGCATTTAATTATAATTGCATTGAGAGTGGTGGTGTAGTGGCAGCAGGATTTGAATAAGGTCACATCTCCGCCTAACCTTGCAAGTGTAACACTATATTAAATGCCACTCATGTTAAGTGCGTCAAAACTCCCCGATGTAGTCACACTGTAATATAAAGGTTAAATTGAAAAATGTCCCCTCTCCTGCACAAAAGCATGCCATGATTGATACACCTTGGAAGGGAAATAAATGTTAACAGGCTTCCATTTGAAACACCCACCTTTATGAATGATATGTATTCTAATGGAGTGTTTGGATCAAATCGAGAGCGACTTGCTTCAGATGAACGGAAAAGGTCAGTCAGAGAGATTAGCCGGACTTGGAGAAGGTTACAGCACGCCACTCTGGCAGCATGTTAATCACCGTGTCACTGAAATACAGACTCTTAAAATACAAAGAGTAACATATTTTTAATCTTTTCACATGAACTGGATCGACACATTCACTGCAGCTTCCAGTAATCAGGTTTTTATTGAACAACGAAGACGTCATTCGGCTCATTTCTACAGTTAACACACTTCACTGGTCTGACTTCACTGTACTGCATGGATGTTTTTTTTATTTTTACTGGGACAAACAGTTGCAGTAAATAGCTGACAGATGTTCTTAAGCCTACATTAACCATTAAGAACTGTGGAATCTACCATTTCAAAAACTACATGCCGTTTGGTGATAGAGAACTACCTAAAAAAAAAAGTGAATAAACGAGTAAGAGCTGAAAAAATGTGTGGGATGAACAGTACAGCAAATGAATGTTAACTGAAAACAGCAATAACAAGAAAAATTAACAATGCCAGACATGTTGGACTAAAATAGTAGGAGAAGGAAAAACCGTACCCTAGAATGGAAGTTAAAGTAAAAAGATTTTTTGTGTCCCTGCTACATGTGTACCGTTGTATTCAAAGATTTTCACACAGAGTAGCTTTCAGATCAGATAGAAAATAATAATTATTCTCATGATAAGAAGTATGTTGTTTACAACAAGAATGCCTTATGTTACACAATTGATCATAAACATTATTTAAATTGATAATAACAGGGAATTTTGTGTTGGTGTGTGTCTTACTATATACAGCTCCGGAACTAAATTAGAAACTGTTGCAATTTAATTTTAAATCATGCATCTCTATGACTGTGACCACCATTCCATACCAGTGTCTGTTAAACACCCCTCTCTGTTTTATGAGTTACTGGTCAGGTGATCACCTCAATCAGATCTTATTTAATAAGGAAAAGTATAAAAACAACACACTGCTGTAACGAACGCTCTCCTCCTGCAGTGTGAGCAGTTGGATGGCCAAACACTACTAGAAGGTAATTACTGCCATTTTGGTTAAGAGTGAACACACTGCATCATTTCTTTTATTCTGATGTATTGACATTTCCTTTAAAATGATGCTTTAAAATTTTTATTTGTCATTTATTTGGAAATTAGGAGAAATATGGAAAAGCTGTTCAGTTTAATACTTGTACCTATAAAAGATAAGACCTGAGAAACTGAATATATTTGTAGGGGTTTAATTTTTTTCTGAAGCTGTATATATTTCTGTTCATTTGTTACATCATCTTTTATTACAATAATGGAAGAAAATCTCCAGAAGTCCTGTTTTTTTTTTCTTCTAATATCTGTAACACACACTGAGCAACTGTCAGTATGAAACATGCCCTATAAATAAGGTTATATGTTCTTGTGATGTGAAAATTCAAACAATTAACATGAAATCTTTTGAAAGATTGGAAATATGCTTTTTTAAAGTCCAAAATGTTAATATACAGATCAAAAATGTACATTCATACTGACTAACACGCATACACTGTATAGTCCGTTATTGCACATAAATGATTCCACTCGCTCTTATCCTACTAAACGGAAATTGGAAAAAATTTCTGTTACATTTTACACTGATTATGTAGTTCTCCAGCTCCAGCAGAGGCAAAAACAGCCCCAGTAGTAAAAGTGGTGTGGAGCAGAGCCGGCTGTTAGTGCCAACAGTAACATGCTCTCTCCATAAAAGACTGGCGTAGATCAGTGTCGGGAGGAAACACCAAAACAGGTAACAGAGCAGTCGCTCAGCAGCTCCTGTAAGCAGGGACTGAAACACTCAATACTCACTTCATCGCGACATTTGCACATTAGTCCAAGTACACTGCCAGCTGCCGCATTGCCATGCTCTTATACTGTGGGTGGTGAAACTGTTGCTTAAGTTTTTTAATGATTTCTGTCTGTATGACAGAGCCTCAAACTTGGTTTAAAGGAAACTTCGGAAATTTAGGCATCATTCAGGGAGTAGTTAGTCAGTGGTGTGAGATGAAATCATAGAGAAGCTTACCTACACAGAACCGTTCCGTTAGGGACAGACAGTTATTAGATGAAATGTTATAAATACATTTTCTGATGCCTGAGACTTCATGATCCGTGATTGGAGGGGACTCATACATGGCATTAAAAGGCAAAATAGTCCCTAAAGAAAACTTTTTGGGTGTGGGTTTACTCTGTTTCCCATCACCATCAGTACAGAAACCCCCGAAGCTTCACTGCAAGACCACATCTCAACAATTGTTTTGTTGTTGCAAAAATAGGTGGAATTTCCAGTTAAGCATTTTTGGGGTTCAGTGATGTTATCAAATCACAGGATTGTGCCTGATTGGTTATTGGATGGGCTAATAAACTAAACCAGTGCCACTTGCAGAGCAATAAGAAATAAAGGATTATTTGTTTATCTGGACAGACATAAAGATTTAGCTCACAAAGCAACTTGCATTCAAAAGGAATCCTCCAGCTGTTTTCTGCAGCAGCTGTATTTTAGGTGTGTTTCAAGTCAAGTATTCTTTTCTGTGTAGAGGGATACGTTTTAATTTTTGTCTGTGGTAGTCTGTACACTACACATGCAGCAGATAGAGACTGGATTGAAAATGTTGCTTTTAGACTGATTTACTAATTGTTTGGCCTCAAAGTGCAGATCAGGTTAATAATCACTGATCACAAACATGAGCCACTTAAACTGACCCTCTAAACATGTCCTCATCTGCAGGAGCTCGTCCACAATAACTGTCCAAAGACCGTCCAAACTCCTGTAAGAATATTGTAATGTCTCTTTTAACATTTAATTCACTGCTGTCCCAGTGTGAGTGTTAGAGGGTCCAGAAGTGCAGGTTCAGCTGTTGAGGCTCCAGGTGGTGGACCACAGCTCCTGCTGGGCTGCTGTGTGGGGGTCTGAAGCCTGGAGAGGGGTCTGGGGTGGACAGGATGTAGTCAATGCTGAATTTGATCTCAGGTTCTGGTTTGCTGAGCGGTGGGTTTCCATGGGCGACCCTGTGGTCAGACGGTTCCGGGCAGAACAAATCAGGGTCAAGTGGCCGTCCCAACGCGTTTTGATGAACGTCCATGGCCCTGAAGCCTTCTGCTGGCTCCCTGAAGCCCAGCTTAATGTTGCGGCGGCGCCGGCGGCGCCTAAAATTGCCATTTTCAAACAGGTCCAGCATGGACTCGCAGCCTGTGGCGAATGTCCAGTAATTTCCTTTCCCTTTCTCATTACCCTCAGTGCGGGGAACCTGGAGAAAACACACAACAGAAGATTTTTAGTCGAGCAAAAATATAGAAATATCTGCACAGAATAGAATAGACATGTAAAGCTGTGTTCTGCCCTGGACTGTACACTCTTACGTGTTACGGATGTTCCTCAAACCAAAAATGCTCTGACTCTCATTTAAAAATCAGTCATTACTAGATATCTACTTAACTGTCATTTTTTATTGGACTTTTTCGGACTTTATATTTTATATTATTTGTGTTTTTTGTCTCTGTGTGTCTGCAGTCAAAACATGAGTGATTTCCTCTGGGAAGGGTAAAGTCTTCTGCTTCTGATTCTGATTACAAAATTTGTCAAGGATCCAAGAGTAGTTCTTCTGTGGCACCCCTCCAAAGAACACTTAAAGGATGTAGTTTGACATAAAAACTCATTAAACTGAAATGTGGGTTGTTAGGTTTGAGTGTCAGGTAGTGGGTCTCAGAGGTAATCCAATAAAAGACAAGTAGCTCCTTATTGCACATCAGTAAGTGTCATAAACGTGTACATAAGTGAAAGCAGTGAAATGTGTTGTACGCTGTTAAATCCCACCCTCTCACCTTTATGAAGCAGCTGTTGAGAGAGAGGTTGTGGCGGATGGAGTTCTGCCATGCTCTCTGGTTGGATCTGTAATAGGGGAATCTCTTCATGATGAACTCATAAATGCCTGATAGAGTGACTTTATTGTCTGGGCTCTGCTGTATAGCCATGGCGATCAGAGCAATGTAACTGAAAGAGAGAGACAGATAGAAAGAAAGCTCGATTTAAAACAAAGCAGTTGATGCTCCAGCTGTGGAAGCTTTAAGCAAACAAAACGATAATAATAATACAATAATATTGATTTGTATAACTGAACTGAATAATACCAATATTGTTTGTAAGGTTTAATATTAGTTATTGATGGGTATTATTGCTGTTGACTGTTGTACGATCTACAGGGCATTTAAAAAATGTCTACATAGTGAACAAAGTTTACTGATAAAAATACAATATTTGTTTACAGTGGACAATTATTTTTTATCATCAATAACAACAAGAACAATTTAATTATTATTGTTATTAATGATAATAATAATAACAAAACAGTTTTCTCTATTAATGCTCTTTAAAATTGCTGTACTGGAACTGCAATAATAATAATACTGCTACTAATAATAAAAACAACAAAGTAATGTTTATATTGGTATATTAAATTAATTTATATAGTATTATATTAAATTATATATTATATTAAATTATATATTGTATGCGTATCGCTACTTTAAAAGAATTACCTTTTAGTGTATTTAATTTGAAGAAAACCAATAATAGAATGAACAGATGAAAAGCCGTTACCTATACGCTGGTCGGCACACTTTCTTGCCCTCTTCGTTGCCACAGGACGGGTAGCCATCTCCATCATAGTTAAAGCAGTTGTAGGGGTACTGTGAGTTGTCAAACATTGTTGACTGTCCAGGTTGGCTGCTGTTGTAAACACACGTTCGATAGCCAAAATAAAAGGCGGGTGACTGGAGCGGAGTGTTCGGAGTGTTGGTGTTGGAGTTGAGGAGTGGAAGCCCCCCTCTCCTTCTGCTGCTGCTGCTTCTCTGATGTTGGAATGGTTGCAGAAGGCTTGGACAGTGTGAGTGTGTGTGCGCGTGCATGTGTGCGCACACGCCTGCACCCTGGGCGGGATCACTACAGCACTCACTTATTCACCCTTTGATTCTGGGTGGTCCAGGGCCTACTCAGACTGGGATGTTTTTGCTCCTTAATGTTTCTTTTTATAGCTTAATCTGCTTAATAATCATTGGATGTGGAATCAAACATTAACAAACAAGCTCTCGGTTAATCAGCCTTTAACTCTTTGAGGTTATTTTCGCTTCTGCAGCATCTGTGTGCCCTCCACCACATATCTTTCGGCAACAAATTGAGAACTGTAGATGTAATCTATAATGCTGTATAATGGCCATAAATTGGGCTGCCGTGACTAAAAGGGGGATGTGTGGACTACTGTCAGCTGCAGAGAACATGGCAAACAGCCTGCGGGGCAAGATGTGTGTTTGTGTTTGTGTGCATTTGTGTGTGGCCTCTGATCCTCCAGATAACGCTGCCACTGCCCTGGCGCGCATTTATGCCACACAGGCGTTCACACATTCAAACTTGTTTTGTATTACATTCATTCACTGCAAAGGAAATGATGCACTGAGTTTACGTTCACATTTATACCTCACTTTCACTTCAGTTCACCGCATCACTTTTACCGGAGGCAAGGCTGCTGGGTAACTGCTGTTGTCTTCATACTGCTTGTTTAAAAACGGAACTCTAAGGCTGTCATTAAAGACTTAAAATACTTTAAGTCCTTTAAGATGCTGTTAAAAACATGATCATGTTAAATAAAGTGTAAGAGTCTGTGTAGCTCATGTGGTCCGAGTGCACGCTGAGTGCGATCTGATAAGGGTCCCGCCGGACTCCTAGTGCATTCCCATGACTCCCCCTTCCTCTGTTGGCCTGTCTGCGCCTTCCCTCATTCCGGCAGAGCCATTAGTGCTCCCTGTCCCCCGAGACGTGGTGCAGTTTCCGTCCTCCACTTGGACCCTGAATAGCTGTTGTTGGGTCTCTGTCTGCAGCCAAGCGAAGGCCAATTGAAGGTCATTAGTGTATAAAAACACCACTGGACATCAGACACATTTACAGTGGGGTGCCCTTTGGATCAAAGCAAGAAACAGCTAAAAGATTTGTGACTATGGTTACCATTGTTTTCATGTGATTGGAGCTTTACAGTTTACTATTTATTAGGATGCTAATAAAATATGATAGATTAATTAGAGAACTACAACATATTTATCTTTTGATATATTGATTTGTATCTATTGATATATTAATATACAAAGATGAATCATATTTTATATGACATATCATTGTATAATAAATTCAACTAAATGTGAATGGCATGTAATTCCATGGTGTACGGTGATACAATATTATTTTCACTCTAGATGTGGTTCTAAAATATGAATAGCCAGTCTTTGTCTGAAACCTCTGTAAACTAATATCTGAAGTAATGTAACGAGTTAAAAAAGGTCAAAAAATCATGTTGCTTTACTTGGCACCTGCTAATGAACTCCATCACTCTGCTAAACAGTTGTGATTATTATTAGTAGTACATTAAATGTGTGGCAGCCTGCAGGAGAACTTCACACGGTGCATTTTTTAACTGTTGGGCTTATGTTGCCGTAAAAATCCTCACAAACCTTACTTCTAGAATCAGTTTTGTGTTTAATCTGAAGGGAGCAAAGATGATTGAGAGTCTGTTTTTGTATTTTTGGACCTCTTCAACACTTGCAGACATTGACCCATATACACTCAATTATTACTCAAATGTGTGTCATGGCTGTTTGTCTTACAACCATTAGTTCATAATCAGTCAATACTGAGGTGTTATCTCTGCTGTGTTAGTCTGCTGATCGGCTGCAGATCCCTCACAGGCACTGATCTGTCACTCAAAACTTTATTCAGGGTTTGGATCAGTCTAGTGAGGCAGCTGATGCGGGAAACATGCACATACAAATACGCACACACACACACACACACTGGTCAACTCTTACACACATTTTACTTAAGGTGAAAGTGACCATTGATCATACGTGAACACACCACAGCACATGGCGTGAATAGCACAAAATACTTCCTCTGCATTTAACCCATTCACCAAGTGAAGCAGGGGGCAGCAGGAACACGGCGCCGGGGAGCAGTGTGTGGGACGGTACCTTGCTCAGGATGCCTCAGTGGTGCCTAGCGGTCTTGGGAATCGAACCAGGACTTTCTGGTCACAGGGCGAATGCCCTAACCACTAGACTACCAGCTGCCCATGTTGTGCAGAATGGCACAACAAGGAATGTTTTTTACTAGGGATGCACCGAATATTCGGCCACTGAAAATTTATCAAAATATATTTTCTGATTGCAGGCCAAATGCCCTAACCACTAGGCTACCAACTGCCCCTACTTCCTCATGGATGTAACTTAATCCATTTAAACCTGTCTGAACAGTGGTGTGATTAATTACATTGTATTTTGTCTCAGTTATAGAAATGGCTATAATCTGTGCTGTGTGGCTAACTGCTTTTGCTCCAAAACATCAAGAGTGTGTCCGAAACCGTGCACTTGAACTTGCTAAAGCTCAGTCACTGAAAAAACCCGGATGCTGCACTGAAATCGGCCAGAAAATGCCGAGCAGATTGATGGGCAATCTGCACTAAACGGGCACCATTTTGACCACGTAGCGGAGGGGGCGCGGCTTTCAGCGTGTTTTCGAGTTGGATAACGGCAGCAAACAGTGAAATACAAGCCCAAGTGGAGGCGGCTGGTTGGTATAAATGTGAGTAACGTTAATAAAGTTATTGTACTGATGGACACTGCGGTA
>JBBPDH010000104.1:25797948-25808839 GCA_037974565.1 Clupeocharax schoutedeni
TGTGGGCCCGCTAGAGGGCGCTTCTGCACAAAAGGGTTAAAGATGATCAGTAAATAAAGTCGACGTAAGAAAGATATCTGCCTAAATCAAGAAAGTGGGAATTGCTTATTTGCTCATTTACCTGCACTTTTTCTCTCCTGTGCTGGTTTATAATAATCTAATGATTGGATGAACTTTGTTCTAAATCCACAACTAAATCCAAAATCAGCAGGAGTTTAATTTAACCTGCAGAGCGTTTGCTGTCAGTAGCTTTTCAAGATTACTATAAATGTATCTATCATCAAACAAAACCAGAGGACAAATGAATTCTGGGTTGTGTTACAGAGTACGGCTACGTGATACATCCGTCTGACATAATTATTACAATTATTGTTCCTTATTTCCTTTGACCCAGTAATTACTACCAATAACATTGCCCTCAATTTTAGCAGCAGACACATGTCTACGTTCTGATTCAGCAGCGTGAAACTGTCAGTGGTGTGAAGTTCAGCTGCTGTGGAAATCTACTAAAGACCCCCCTAATACAGGAGAGGGGCCCTGAAGGTGTGTCATTCTGCACTGGGCAGGTCGAGCAGGTGTGTTAGGTTAGAGTGTTAGATCTCCAGGACCAGGACTGGGCACTATTGTGCTAAAATGTCTAACATCTTTTTAGCTTTGGCCTTGGTTTTATGGCCAAAAACTAGTGTATATTTAGTGTATAGTGCACTAATACAAGCATGTGGAAGTGCAAAACAAAATAAGGCCTACACATCACTATGGAGTTCTCCTGTTCCCCGCAGGGTTTAAAGGTTCAGTACCTGGGGAGATGAAGAAGGTCTTCCAAAGCTTTTTGTCTCTTGTCACATCTCTGATCTCTTTGGTCATATTCACCAGCCTGCCTGCCACTGGGGGGACACGACGGAAGTCCAAAATTCTGTTACAGACAGAGAATAGAGAGAATATAAAAGTGCTTTCAGATTTTTAAGCAGTAAAGCAGTTTTGTCACCACGTGGTGCTGAATGGTCACAGACCAAAAACATTTCATTACAGATATTTTAGCACTGACTGTTAATCAGAAATGTTTCAAATATTACTTTGCTACTCACTGCTGCCAGTAGAGGGAGCTCTAAGAACACTGTTTAAACTGCTGTGAATGGCCTATAAAAAATCAGGCCTTTTAGGGGAACAAACCGATAGAGATGTTAAAATCAGAAAAGGCTGTTTCGTTAGGAAGCTCTAGGCGTGTGATACAATGATGTGTCTGCATTCAGTTTTCATCCAACTTCAGAACCACAAACTGCATTTTCAAATATATCTCACTTGTTTGCTCCCTATCAAAATATCAAGCCTTGTTCTCTTTAACAAAATACTCTACTAAATCCAAATATAGGGTCTATCTGAACAACAGACGCAGTAACTCCTAGGGGATATTGCAATTATAATACAGCATGTAGACTATTAAATACACCAGAGATGAACAGTAACAATGGAATTCTATAAAATACGATAAAAGAAGATGAGCCTTTATTTGTCCTATAGGTATTGGCAGATAATTGCTCCAAAAATGATTCACATAAGACAGATTATACCAATATTTTGGTAAAAACTGTTTGGTGGTGTTCTACTCTACATGAGCATATCTTTCAGTGACACTGTGCTAACATTTCTGCTTTTATTTTGTATATGAGAAAAATGTCCATGGTTCATATCAACACACCTCTAAAAACACGTTATTTATATCTAATTTGTAGAGAATGTATGGAGCTGGTCAAGCAACTTGCAGCACAAGTAGTGAAACCTCATTAAAAAAACATTAAAAAATAAAAAAACTTGCAAGCCTTTGTGATATCACCACTGCAAAAGCCAGAGTTACGATTGTAATTAACAAATGATACATTGTGCAGTTTCAGGCACACAAGTCATTTTTTGCCTGGATCATTCAGAAAGTGTTTCTGAGCTGCTAGGCCCGTCTAGGGAACATCTCCACTAATTTGTGCTATAATAGGCATTGGTGCATGCTCTGAGCATGTGTTGGCCCTCCTTTGCAAGCATTCTGCTGACAATGCGACTTAAAAAATTCATCCTGGAAAACACCTAATGGACTGGGCCTGAGGGATGAAAGCACTAGAAGCTACTGATTGCTCAGTCGTATTGACAGAAGCGGCAGAAGGAGGAAATTATTCTGTGCTCTTGGAATATGCAGCACAGTTGGATGACGAACCGTTTCTGTTCCGAAATCCACTTTCATCTGCTGTCCTCTCGACCGACCAAGGCCATGATACAATAAGGGTTTCTTACTGCCTAAAATCAGATCATTAATTATATATTTCTGGAGGCGGTGGCTACAGGCTGGTGTGGTGTGTGAGCGCTGCTCGGCCATGCTGCCTTCACCCCAGGACTAAAATGAAGACCAGCACTTTTGGCTAACTCAGACAAACTTATATTTAGAAGGCAGGCAGCTTTTTCATGCTTTTGGTTTCCTCTCTCTTCCCACACACATATGCCTGTGTGCACTGAGTGGATACTGCTGAGGCCCAGATGTGTGCAGGGCGCAGAGGCAGGTTGAGTCGGGTCTGTCAATGATTACTTTGTACACCAGCCATGCGGTCAAAATGGGGCGCAGATCGACAGAGATAGAGCTCCAGAAGACGTACTGCTTGGATTTAAAGTGATATTTTGACCCAAATAAGTTCATCAGCAAAGACATGTTTGATCTTTATCCTGAACAATACCTCATTTTTTTAACTTTGCTGTACTCTGCAAATATACACAGTTTATCAGTGCAGATAACATGAAATAAGATTACTGCCATCAAATCCTCACACACGTTTCTTCTTAAGTAGTCTCAAATATTCTTACTTATGTGGTTACTAAGATTACATGACTTGCTGTTATTAATTGCAAAATGTGAATTAAAAAATTTAGCCTTTAACACGGTCACTGTTCACATCTGCCTTTAATATGTATGTAACTTTTTCACAAGTGCTCACCGAAGACACATTTAAATGTCAGGTGTAAACAGCCAAGCATTTTGGCTTTTGGTTTTCCACTGTAATCAGATCACCTAAGGTGAAAGACAAAATGCTTGGCTGTTTACATCTAGCCTGCGTTACTCGACAATTTCTAACATGTTTTGCCATTGTTATGAATTTTCCAGCTGACGTGGTTTAACTGGGCAGTACTTTGTTCACATTTTTAGCGTTTACATGTTCATACACATCCCTGATTCTCTCTCCGAGATGTACCTTTTCACACTTTGCGATTAGGGCTGCACGATTCTGGCCAAAATGATAATCATGATTATTTTTGATCAATATTGAAGACTATTAATCACAATTATTCATTATTTTAGGTAAAACATATTTTTATGTCACTTTCTATTTTAAACAAACAGTAAGTTAACAAGGCTTTCAGTTCAAAATGAAACCTTAAATAAAAATAATCAAATTAAATTTACCCAAGATATACAAAAAAAAAAAAAACATGCGACTGCAGAGTGCAACCATAAAGTGCTAACAAATGAAAAAAAGAAGCCTCTGCAGAAAAGGCACATATTACAAGGACAAAAAAACATACCACACACACAGGCACACACTCAGTCGTGCGAACACACTCACACGTGCTTCTTTTTTAGGCAGCTTACTGAAGCCCTAATCTCTCGTTCGCCCCCTGGTGGTTGGCTGACTTATTGGTTGAGAAAGTGCTTGATGTGATGTGCAGAAGAGCTGCTATTCAAATCACAGACGATCATCTTAATTTAATCTTGGCAGCCAAAATCGTGATTGTGATTAAAATTCGATTAATTGTGTAGCTCTACTTGCAATTACTGCTGGCCACTCATGATCAGGTCACTCAGTAAAACATATTAATGTCAGGTTTGAACAGGGCCAATGTAGCTTTTTATCATTTGAGAACTACTACTAAAGGAAAAGCTCCTCTGCTGCAGGGTGATGCAATGAGTGCTTCTTTGAAAACAAGAGAGCTCATATCATATTCAAAAACAAGTAAAGGACAGAGCACCTGTAGGTATGTCAGTTTATTTTGTAATGTAAATTTAGATCAAATCTGCAGGAAGTGACCTTCTGCAAATACCCTCTGTTTCACTTTATGCATTTTTAATTAAAATTCTACTTATCTGTCTGTATTTATAATTTTAATGTCATTTGCCTCAGATAATTTTAATGAATACTGTTAACATTCTTTTTTTCTTGTATTACTGTTACTGAACAGAAGAAAAAGCTCAACTTTGGTTTATTACTATGTGACCTGTATATAGTACTTTATTTATATATAAAAAACAATAACAATAATAAGCATTGTCATTGCTGTAATTATCACTGCTATGGATAGAAAGGCTACTATGGTTCCATTTTTAAGCTGAACAACAAGCATTTGCCATTATTTATAGATCATATGGGTCAGAAACCACATGTGAAATGAAATAACAACTTGTGATTTGCAGCAAGTGTGTAAGAATTTAGCATTATGCAAATGCTGGAATATACATTGTACTTGCTGCTTTATCTATATTATCTACATCATTGGCACAGTCTCACTGAGGGCTCTTCGCTTTCGTTCTTCTTTTGTCAATCACCAAAGATGCCTTTCTAAGAGGTTGTATGCACTACAGGCCATACACCATTAAAAGTGAGCTTTGTGGGAGTCAGCATTCAAATGAGTCATCCCTCCTTCTTTAGATTAGCCACTTTATTAGCATTATTCTCAGGGCTCCAGTGAGCTTATTCGTCTAGACACATACACAATCTTACACATATATAACTGATGTCCAACTCTGGTACACACATACATAAATACAAAATTGCGGACATTTATGGCAGCAGATGTCGGGCATTTACCTGTCGAGATGATAAGCAGCGATCTCTGCATTGTGGCGCTCAAAATCAGAGAAGTAGAAGAAGTCTGGGGGTGTCTCCTGCTCCCTCGTCTGTCTGCAAGGCAAAGGTTAATCTGTTTTTAGTCCCATTCATCAACAAAAGCTCTGCCACAAACCCTAGTGCCTGAAAATAAACCCACCCTTCCCCTCAGAGAGTATCCGTGTGTGGTTTTGGCACACAGCTTCCCTCTACCTATTACTGGAGGCCTAAGATCCTCCCTAAAAATATCTGTTGCATACAATAGCCTTAAGCCCAACTTTAGTCAGTGATGAGAGGCTCCTATTAATGCAGAACAGAGGAGAGAAAGACTGGTTTAAAACCTGAGGCATGTCATTTTTCTATGAGATGCCTTAATGAGAAATGCGTGACGTCCTACATGCCGAGGCACTTTCAGTATCATACACATCACACATTATCCATCATACTGTAAAATCAATACGAGTAGGGCAGTAGAGGGCATTGTGTAACAGAACTGACCAAATAAACCTTAACCGCGGTGCAGGAACCGTTGACTGCTCGTGTGAAATATGTGAGAATGTTTTTCTCGTATGGCCTGAGAAACTATTTTTACCTCATGTCAAGATTTTGCACATTCTAGCCGAGACATTTCCAACAGAGCTAATTTCAGACCCACATGAGGTTTCTGGCCCTCTCTAGACACTGGTGTCCAAAGGTCAACATATTAGAGTTCAGCTTTCTCTTACTGAACTTGGCGTTCACTCTTCCAGTGATTCGTGCAAACTCCCTGCAGAGAGAGGCCTGCTGTGTGTGAGACTTAGTGCATCCACAGTGTACTATCCAAGCGACAAGCACAGATTCTGGGCAGGTCTTGATAATTTTATATTACACTGTATATGTTTTTTAAAACACCTTTAGAATGGTTAAAACTATGGAGATTGATTATTGACTAATAATAGAGGATTAATAAGATAATTATAGTAGACCTTAAGGTATTTAGCAGAAATGTACCATAAGAGTATCTTACTAGCGCTGATATAAAATGTATAGATAAATTCTCAGGGTACCTGTCAAATATCTGTGTGTGTGTGTGTTTGTTCCAAAATGCTCAAAGATAGTCTGTAAACAATAACAGCTGATGTATACTGTAAAGGAAATATTTTTTGTTGGTAATGAAGGTATTAATGATAAAACTGAAAGCGGTGTATATTGGGTTAATAGTGGCAGAAGCCTCTGTTGTTAGCCGGGCTGTGGTGCTGTCTGCTCTGTAAGTAATAATGGTGTACAGAGTTATTTGCGGTAACTCTGGGAGGTCCTTCCAGTGTGCAGTAACGTAATAATAAAGCAAAGTTAATTAACTGTCAGCTGTAACTATTGTACAAAAGGTGTCAAAAGTGTTTTCACCATTTTACCATTAATATTATTTTACAATTGCACAGCAGTGCTGTTTATTTGGATTCAGTACTGTATGGGATGGGGTGTATTTAGGCGGGACATTTAGTGTAAAACATTCATATTTAGTTTGATGATAGTACTCTAAAGACGAGACAGTGAAGGAGTGCCTGAACTGAGACACAGGGAAAAACTCATGTTTTTGTGCTGGCCCTGTTTCATCTTTCCAACAGATTTAGTCTTGTGAGCCTCAGTGAGGCTCAGTGCGGAGCTCTGCAGTGGAAACAGATTCTGAGCATTCAGCCCCATCCTCAGCTGGCGGTGATGGTTCCAGACGCAGCTGTGAGGCTGACATATGCACCAGTCCTTAAATAAGCCAGCATGGAAGCTGCCAGTGAGAGGCTCCAGCTCCACATTCTTCTTCGACTCTTCCGAGCTCCTCTGCGCTCTCTAAGCTAGAGCTGGTTCTTTTTTCTGGGGACGAATGTATGAAAGTGGAATTTTTCTTTCTCACTTGCCCAATTTTGATTTGGCCCAAAGCACTGATTTCTGTGAGATGCTTATTGCTTATTATGCATCATGGCGTTTGAATACCAATATTACAATATTATTAGAAATTATTGATGCTTTTTAACTTTACTCAACTGATGCTGACTGTTTTCCAATAACCTCAATTTCTACCTCAGATTTCAGGGACATTTACTAAATTTAAAAACATTTTCCTTGAATCAATCATTGTCCATCAGCTCCTCATACCAAGGGTCATTAGTAGTTTACAGTTACAGACCCACCTTTTCATCACTTGCTGGCCCTCCCTATTAGACTAGAACTCCCAAAAGACCACCAGTGAGTTAGAATGGTAATTACAGCAGTGCTGTATTGATATTAGCGCTGGGCCGCTAACGGCGTTAACGCGCGAGATTAAAAAATTATCTAAATAACACATGGCCCTCATAGGGAGTCTCTGGCGGTGCTGAGAGGAGGAGCTGGAACAGTTTAAAACAGAGCCTTGAAAAAGCACCTCTTCTGTAGCGTACTCTCCACATGCGCATACGTGTTAAGAAGGAGCTGGAGGAGCTCTGAAAGGGCAGAGGAACACACTCCGCTGCACGGCTGGACCAGAAAATATTAACAAAGCAAAACAGATACACCAGACTGTCATAAGATCCTAATAATTCTCCTTAAACTAATTCGGCACCACTGCTTACACTCAACACACACCTCTGAGACTAGAAAAACGTGTGTATGTGTGTGTGTGTGTGTGCATGTGTATTAGAAAGGGAAAGACTGAGAGGCTCAGTTAAACAGAGGTTAACCAAAATGGGGAGAGAAAGGGAGAGAGGTTGTTGCCTCCAGGTGCTTTTTACTTTAACCTAATTCCAGTAAACACACACATCCGGTAGTGAGGGGCAGTTCGGCACTCTATGGCTCACTGAAAGGGATCTGTCTGAGCTGTCACATGACACACACTTCAGAGAAGCTAGAGATGAGCCTTTACAGTGCAGGCGTTTTAAGGCAACTCTGCTGAGACCAGGATCTCTCCAGCGATCAAAATATGCTGAGCCAGCGCTTAACATGACCCCGCACTTGGGTGTAAACACACTGTATACTCTTGCCTGGCATTTGAGTTACTGCCACACACACACACACACACACACACACACACACACACACACAGGGCCATGACAGCAAATAAAATGCAGTGTCTGCTTTGCAAGCACTAAAACAGCAGCAGATGAGCAAAATGCTGAGGGTAGAAGCACAACAGTCCAAAATACCATACCACAGAAAAACATGCCATGAACAAAACTAATGATGCAGGCCATGCAGAAACAACTGCAACTGTGCAAACTGCATGAATCCCACTTCAGCCCTCGACTGGGTAAATAACATGTGTCATTGCTAAACCCTTTTAAAGCAGGAGCTGTACCCATGTGAGTGTGCAAACACTTACTCTAAAATTCTAGTAAAAGAAAAACAGTTAAAGATCATAAACTTCATAATCTGACTCTAATGGCCCCACATAACATTATCATTTGATTGGTCTAATCATTACTGACCTATCCATGTTCCCCCCCACATATATGTTCGTATGTAGCAAGAACACTTGAAAAATTCCCGTCTAAATGTTACTAACAAACTGTCAGGTTCCAGGTTTTTCAAAACTACAATAAAAATAGCAGTTAGCGTTCTCTTCCCAGCTTTGGTGGTACTGTGTGATCAGGGAAGACCCAGCTCTATGCTGTCGTCACTTTTCCACTCGGGCTGCTCTGTTACTTTTTGACCGCTGCATTAGCAAATGGAGCATTGTTTGAACTCCAGTAGAGCATTGAGAAATGACCTTTGGAGCTAATGTCATGGCATACGGAGCAGACACTTCTAGGCAAGGAGGGGTGAGGGGCACCCGTAGGAGAACAAAGCTGTTTCACTGACGTATTGGTGAAAGCAGAGAACACATAATGCTAGCAGTTAGCTTATTTTACAAACCTCAGCAGTCTCAGCTTCCAAACAACCTCAGTGAGCAGCATACGGTGAGCAGAAGAAGCCTTAACACTTGAACTGTAGACTTCATTAATTATATCATTTAGTTACTATTATGAATTATTCAGTAAATATTCAAAATTATTAATTTTGCAGTTAGTTATTCCCCCTAAAGACCACATACAGTATGAACTAAACTGCAGAAGACTCAAAGTCCAGTTATATCATCCATGTTTCTGAGTTCAAAATGGAATGTTTTTGGAAATTAGTTTACACATATGAACTGTATGGACTGGTGACTGAATGATATGGTTTTGAAACTATGCAGCTAGAAAGCAAAGGAGTCTGCCAAAACAACAGAGAGGGAGGTGGGTGGGGTTGTCTGAACTGCCTGACAGACTAAATACTAAATACTATCATTTTTCTCTGATTCAACCTTTATGCGTTCAGTGCATTTTCACTTGTGATGGGTGTTTGACCCCAAGTGAGATTAAGGCTATCCCGTTCTCACATACACACACTTGGCCACAGCTCTGTGCCCGGCTGGGACAGTTGCTATTTAGTAGCATGTCTGACAGGCCTGGCAGAGCTGCTTATTGGTGGAGAGTGGGAGCGAGGAGAGTCGACTGTGGCCGTGAGTTTGCTTAATAAACGCTTGGACAGACAGATGCTCAGCCATGCTGTCAAAATTCCAGCTTCCTTGTTTTTCTTCTCTTTGTTATTGTCACTGGACAGTCAAAACATTCTCGGGGTTTTTCACAGCTCTGCTGTGTGTGTGTGTGTGTGTCTCCCTGAGTTGGTGAGTTTATGTTAAAGTCTGTGTAGTAGTACTGCAATGTGGAATGCTACATCTCTCCCACTCACCGTCAGCACAGCTTAGCCAGCTGTTTAGCTTAGCCAGCTGTTGCTTCATCAAAGCAATATTTAGTGCATGGTTAGGTTTTACAAATCCTCCTTCAACATTCAAAGTAAGACAAATTGTCAAACAGTATATAAAAAGAAAGTGACAGAGAAATAACATCAGGACAAAAGTTGCATCCCCTGTTCTTTAATACTTCGTATGTCCTTCCGTTGCTTTTGGATCCTCTCAGGTGTAACTTTAGTCCATTCTTCCTGGCATTTTTACTCCAAGTGTATCAGATTCTTTGGCTGTCTTCCAGCCTTCTTCAAATCTATCCACAAATGTTCTATTATTTCATGGATTAAAGCAAAAAAATAAACAATCTAAAGGCAGAACAGCTCAAGGGCAGCTCTGCCTTTATACAGTGATTTTCTCCAGGATGAATACGTTTTTATCATCTCCACCTTCCTTTAACAGAAGGAGGTCCAAACTTCTCCATGATCTCTTCTTTGATTTGGGACATTAAAAGCCTTAGAGACTAAAAAAGCACTAAATGCTAGGGCATTATTTTTCTCACTGCCGGAACCATAATGTTTATTTTTAGTTTTAGAATAATTTAATCGTAATTAACCCAAGGAAAAAGACTTTACTGAACACACACATTTTCTTTTCTTCGGATTTGCATCAATCTCAAAATTGAGATTTTTTGTGCCCTTCGTTGGCTCCTTTAAGCCATGTATTATATTCAAATCCGGAGACTGGGAATGCCCTGGTTCTTTTTAAACCATTCCTCAGTTGACTTTGTTTCTGCATTGCGGGCGTCTTTCTTAGATATATAAAAATGCACCACACTGCAGACATGGCAATTGACTCTAATCCAATCGGGCGTGTGCAGGTTGCAGTTGTTGATTGCGTCATCACTGTTTCTGTTGCGTTCGGTGGCCAAACATTTGGTGCAATACAAAGTGTGACGAGATCTCGCGAGATCAGATTTGTCTCACGAGATGCGTCTGGTCTCGCGAGAATGTGACGATATACTTGTGTATATATTGTCACAAAGCTGCGCCTGTGTAGAAAACGGAAAGAAATTCAGTTCACAAAAAATTCAGGCAAACAACCCTCTCTCTCTGTCTCTCTCTCTCTCGGTATCTCTATCTCTCTCTGTCTGTATCTCTATCTCTCTCTCTGTATCTCTGTCTCTCTGTCTCTCTCTCTCGGTATCTCTATCTCTCTCTGTCTGTATCTCTATCTCTCTCTCTGTATCTCTGTCTCTCGGTATCTCTATCTCTCTCTGTCTGTATCTCTATCTCTCTCTCTGTATCTCTGTCTCTCTGTCTCTCTCTCT
>JBBPDH010000104.1:25808939-25818940 GCA_037974565.1 Clupeocharax schoutedeni
TAGAAGTTTTATTTCATAAAGTTGATTTCAAAATGGACATGCATTTTTTTGCATTTTGTGTTTTTCAGTTAAATAAAAGGCTATTTTGCTACATATTTAAACATTGAGGATTTCTTTTTAAAAAATGTCAAAGTCTCGTCTCGTTCTCGTGAACCCAGTCTCATGTCTCGTCTCGTCTCGTGGGAAAAGTGTTTCGGCACACCCTTAGGATTTAGGCATTTAGGGTTTACACTATTAAAATTGGCTTTTTAAAAATAAAAAAAAGAAGCACATTATACGCGGTTAAAAGGAGAACACACTGTCTAAATTGCTTAATGTAACATTAACTGTTACCGCTGCCTTTAATTTTAAAGGCTGGGGACTGTGATGGTAGGCAGCCACTAGAGTTCGTCCTTTTCCTGTTTTTGGTTTTGGTGATTTGTTTTGGGAACTTTTATTATGAAGGGTGATGGGTTTGTGTTATTATTAGTTACAGCTGTGTTTATTTGGGTATTAGGCTGTGTACGAAATCGCATACTACTTGAGTAGGTACTACATTTGAATCTGAACGTACTGCTCTACCGTTAAAACAGTGCGTTCTATACAGTATGAATGGAATTCGGACGTTCTGCATCAGCTGTGTTGATGTTTTCACGTGTCGTGTGTCGTCACAACAGCACGTTATTGTTTACCTTTACAGAGGGCATTTACTCACAAGTGTAATTTAACCACAATGAACGTGTAATTTAACGTTTTCTTTAAGGTACTTACACTTGAAAAGAGCCGCGTCTCCGTTTTCCGCCATTTTTCAAATCTGACGTCGTCTCTTCTGCTGCATTATGGGATAGTGCAGTGCCCATCCAATGCCTACTACAGAATTCAGCTGGAAGCAGTAGGTCATCCGGGAACTTCTCACCAACTATTTTTACAATACTGTGCATTCGGACACACTACATGCCTCGCATACTGCTTTCGCATATTATAGTAGGGAAGTATGCGATTTCGGATGCTGCCTTAGTGTTCTTAAGGAACTGACATGAGTTGTCGGTCCAGCGTCTGCATACATTGGTGCTGGTGTCTCTAGACTCCTTTTGTTTTGTACTGGCCCGCCTGCTTACTTTTTTGGTTTTTGAAATAAATGATTGGCCTATGCGCCAATCATCCTTGGGGAGAAGAGGGCAATCATGACATCAATATACAGTTCATTTAACTTTACACTAAACTAATTTGATCACTTTCCACACTGGACGTACTACTATATCACTGACATTTGAAGCTAATAGAATATAGATATAACGTATTCTTTACACTATGTAAGACTGTTAGCTATATGACCTTATATTTTAAAATTCCTTATTCCACATGGCTTAAACTGAGAATGAGAAAATAAATACTCAGAAAATAATAAACAGTTGTGCTCGATGTTGTCACGTGTCGTGTGTCGTCACAACAGCACGTTATTGTTTACCTTTACAGAGGGCATTTACTCACAAGCTCAGGAAATGTGGAGAACAGAAAAATACAAATATTGACATCACCCTTTTATCCAATCATCTCCCGGTAATGCAACTGTGTTTAGGAACAGCCCATTCCCTCCTTCAAACAAAACCTACTGGACTGTATAGTACATATCCAACATTCTGCTATACACTTCTGTGGCCCATCATGCCTGTAATGTATCCTGAATATATTTCAAGCAGATCAACAGACCATAAAGGGGAAGCCATAATGTGCCTATAGTCTCTGACAGATTTATCAGCCCAAGCTGACAGCGCGTGTGATAACGCATCTGGGAACACACATACACACACACACACACACACACACACACATACAGCACACTACCTACGACACCTTGCATTCTCTAGTGTCTGGTTACAGGGTGTGTTACAGCACTGGATTTAACCGTTCCAATGTATCACGACTTGATCAGGGCATCTGCAATATACAGACTGACAACCCAATGGCACTGACTGCTGACAAATCTTCTTAAGTTCAACTTCAGTTTCAACCCAGAAATACACACATATACACATTACATTCACATTCACATTACAGTACAGATGACAACCCTGTCTTGATTGCATTTGAGTAAATGGGCAAACCGAGTGACTTATTTCTTGCCAAATTTTAGCTTTAAAACAGGACTAGCTGCGGAATAGTTTGTGTAATAAGTGATTTCATCAGAACTTGACTGGAACGACTCCTTTGGAAAGTGAACCCTGACAACAGTTGTCTAAGGAACCTCTTATGAAGTCATGCATTCAATTGAATTGTCTCTGATTAATAGCTGAAAATTCCATGATGTACTTTTATGAACAGAGCAGAATCTCATTCGGTACAATCCTAGAAGTAATAGCAAAAATGGGTTAACAACGAGCATAGTGATTAATGTTTTTTTTGCACTGCTTTAAATGTTTTTTACTTTATTAATCATCAATCTAATAAAAGCAGAAGATGACTTGATAGTGACAGCCCTACCAACATCTCAGGGTGGCTGCCATTAGAGGCAGTCTTTAAGTTTATTTAGTTGTTAGGTGCACGGTACACAGGTGGTGGTTTAGTTCTGGAGTGGCTGCTGGTAGAGGCAGCCTTTAGGTTAACTGGGGTTCAGTATAGCAGTGTGAGTGTGGGCATGATCATTAGGTGTCCTTGGAAGCTGAACGAGTGTCAGCTGGGACCTAATGATCACACTCAGCTCTAGTAGTTTGAGTTTAGGCTCTGGAGCACAGGGATTGGCCAGGGTTTAGTTTATAGCCTGGCCGGTCCAGAGAAAAGGTACGTGGTCACCTGTAAACATACCCAAGACGTAACACAAATGAATTTGGGGGGTTTGGAATGCGTGCTGGAGGGAAGGTGAAGTTCACTTGGGTTGTAAAAGTATAAAAGCGAGAGAGAAAACGCATCACCCTGCGGTCCGTGGAGGGAGCTGCTCGGTCTGGTGTGAGTGTGTTCGCGACTCTCTCTGTGAGACTGTCTCATTTAGGAAAAGCAGTCTGGACTGTTGAAAGTCGGGTTCCACGACAATCGGAGGGAAAGCACTGTGGAGAGGAGATCCGGCAGGAAGAGGAGCTCGTGAAGAAGAGTGGCACGTCTCGCTGCCTGCAATCTCCTTCCTTCCCTCTCTCCTTCCATCTCTCCTTCCCTCTCTCCTGCCATCTCTCATTCTCTCTCTCCTTTGCTCTCTCTTGTCTATCTTCTAACCAGAAGCTGAATCTATGCCTCGTGCTCATAGGTGGAGGGATCTGCAGTCCTTACGGGAGCTGAGGCGGAGAGAGAGAGGACATTACGTATTGAAAGTGAACTCGTACGGAGGTCCCTATTGGAGAAAAGGTCCTCCGGGGAAACGTGGAGCTGTGCAGAGCAGTCGAGAAATTTGGCCCTGCTCTCTCTGTCTCCCTCTCTCTGTCTATTTCCCATGCAGGAGTGAAGCTGTGTTTTTTGGGATTACTGGGATCCGAGCACAGAAACAGAGGACAGTACAAGCGTAAGGTCTTAAGGTCCAAAACTTAAGGTCCAAAAACCTCTGAGTTTATTTACAGTTTATAAACTTAAGGTCCAAAAACGTGAGTTTATTTACCTTTTCTCAGTCCGAGACCCTCAGACGGTGGAGATTTTCCTCGGAGCAGTGACTCTCCTCAGGAACGAGAACCTTTTAAGTTTGAACTTTGTGAGCTTTGTGCAAGGTAAATAAACTCACGTTTTTGGACCTTAAGTTTCTGCTGTGTCTTACTCCCTCAGCCGTCATTTGGATTCCCTCAGCTTTTTTGGATTATGCTAAATATAGTAGCCTCTTTTGTTATTTAACTGAAGTTACCTAAAATTACTGTAATCCTCTGCATCACAGTATTACTTGAAACCCATATTCCTATTCAAATGTAACATGTTGCATCCAAGCAAATTTTCCTGTAACTGGATTTGACCACATCATCCAAGCTTTTCTCCTGCTGCACAAAGAAAACTGCCACCATTATCAATTAGACCTAAGCCGTGGAACCAGTGGGTGCTGGTCATTGATCTGTTGTCAAACAATGCCTTTCTGCTCTGTTCGATAGTTTTATAAATAGATGCAGCATCCAATTTTCAGTAAGGCTTTAAGGCACTGCTCGTAAACCAGGCAGAAAAGGCACAAAGCCTTTAAGCAGACTAACATATAGCTCTGTATTTACACTGTGTATCCAAAACAGATGATAAGAAAGAATATCAAATCCTTTTTTGTGTGTGTAGGCCTTTAACCATTACTACATAATTACTGCATGATTTATAAGTTAATCACAAGTATTAGAAATAACTGCTGTCCACTGTTCATTATTTTAGTATTTTCTGTTGGTCGAGGCAAATGCATATAAATAAGGAAGAGAAAACAAACAGTATTTATTCATTTCTGAACAGGGCTTTAATACCTTTAGAGGGGAGCAGTGAGTAATATTTGTTTATTTGAGCTCTAGATGTTCAGGAGCAAGATCTTTAGGCTTGTGCTTTAGTATCTGTATTCAGTGACAGAGAAAATGTTTTATTATAATCAATTATATAGCAGTTAATCATCAGCAAAAAATATGATTTGTAAGCGGTATCTTGCATGCTATGAGTATCCTGCCCAAACCCAGCTATGCTTTTGTGTATGTGGTCCAGTAAAATAATTTAGGCCAATCTGCAAACTACATCAGGCTACTAATGTGTCTGTAATATACTGCGAGAGACATATAGCAATGTAACCTCAATAAGATAAGACATCACTATTGAGTTAAAACTAACTGTCTTAACTTGCAAAGAAAATTAAATTTAATGATTGTCAATGGCAGCTGGTATTTTTCCATAAAAGAAATGTTAATAAAAAGACAACATAAACTGTGCAGATAGCAACAGTATGTTACATTGTCTATATTGGGCAGCTCTAATATATGTATAAATTACAAAATGTTCATTTTTACTGTTATTTATTTATTTGTTTGTTTGTTTGCTTACTTTATTTTCATTTGCATTCTCCTATAGTTTTGCTTTTATTTTTCAAAAGGGAAGTTCCAGGTTAGGTTTTATTTTGTTTCAGTATTGAGGCCATTTTTGTCAGTTAATGGCTTTAAATTAGAATAACAGTAGTCTGTGCTTGGCCAGGTTGGTCGAAGGCATCACAACTTCTGAGTGTTTAAGTCGGTTCGGTTAAGCATGTACAGACAAATGAAATTAAATTAACGTCTTCAGAGGATTGATTTAGAGCATGGAGTGGGCCTTTAAGAGATGCATGATTTACAGTGCTGAAGAGAAAACAAGCAAATTGCTTTGCCTATACGGCAATTACCGCTAATTAGCAGGGCTGAATCCTCCATCTTGAATTCTGCACTCCGCGCATGTAGCCTACCTTAATTGTCTTTCTTTAGCCTCCAGTTCCCCTTGGTGTGCAAAGCAGCATTCATCTAGCAGCAGGGGAACCAACTTCACAAGCAAAATGCCACAAAAGCTAGTTCTGTTACTAATACTGGGGCTACAGTACAATGTAAAGGCCAGAGGGTAAAAGCTCAAAGAGGGGCTGAAGGCTAAAAGCTAATGCTACAGTATAAGCAGAAATCTCTGCTAATACTAAAACAAAGCTTCAGTATCTGCCTTTGTGTAGTGCCAGGGAAAAAATGCTGGGGAAAGGTTTTTTTTTGTTTTCTGAGGCAAATCTCAAGCTTCAGCATTAAGCTTTATCTACTGAAATGAAAACACAGGAGGACGGCACAGAGCTCAGAGGGCGAAGCCGAAACAGGGACTGAACATTCTGAGAGCAGGCTTTACATAATTTATGTCTTCGAGTAATTTATTTTTCTGTTCCTCTAAACCCAACCCACTTCTCTCAGCATGACGTATCTCTGGCATTCTACCTGGCAAAAGCAGGACTGAACTGCAATGTAAGGACAAAAGAAATGATCTTGAATTGTGCTTCACGTATCTCTGTATAAAACGAAGGAAACAAAATGGGCCGAAAATGTTTGTGTAAAAGACATGAGGCATTTTGTAAATATGTCATAAAATAAAAAACAACAAAAATGGAGAAACAAGCTTTTGGTCTAACTGTGACGTGTTTGACTGCACATTATGGAGTGGTATAATAACAATGTAGAATGCGTTTGTGCATGCATCTTGAGGATCAGGATTATATGCAGATATAGATTATCTATAAATGCATGTGGAAATGCTCCCAAGACACAGATTGCAATAATTCCAATAGCAAAATCTCATTTGTTAAGAAATGTTCTGCAATCATTTTTCACTCCACTGAGCTCAATTTGCTAAGTAAGAAAACACATGTATTTATGCATCAATTTTCTGCCAGTGTGCACAAAAACAGTAAATGAATGTGTTACATAACTTCCTTAATGTAGTGTTTGTGTTGTATGGTGGAGTTTATTCAGTCAAATCTGAAGAAGACTATATGTAACCTGGTGTTGCCCATAAACTTTCCTGTAGAAGCCACAATGAACAACTAAACAAAACTAGCCAGAAATTAAAAAAAATATATAGTTCTAATTGGTTGTGAAATGTCTTACAGCCTGGCAAATAGTTAGGCATAGTAACGATGGAAACTGTCTCCTGGACGTCCATTAGCTATTTCGTTTAAAAGTGTTGGTTTGGTTTGTTGTTGTACATTACATAGTGTCTTCTGCAATATATTACATTTCAGCACACATGGTATATGACCACGATAAGTGTCTAAAGGCTAATTACAGTCTACTTGTACTACTTGTCTTAGCAACTGTATTTTGAATAGAACTAGAAAAACAAAGAGCAATACAGGTCAGTGGTGGTTCTAAATATAGCAACTTAATTTCAATCAGACTAACTGGAGACATTGTAGGCTAACAAGTGGTTTAAATCTTACCAGGTTACAAGTTTAGAACAACTAGGTCTAGTCTGATTCATCTAAAATTCTGGAGATTGTTAATATAACATAAGGTAAGGGAAGGGAAGGGAAGGTTAGTTAAGGTAAGGTAGGGTAAGGTACGGTAAGGCAAGGTAGGGTAAGGTAAGGTAGGGTAAGGTATGGTAAGGTAGGGTAAGATAAGGTTCAGGGCTTGACATTGGCACCTGCCCACCTGCCAAATGCGGGTAAAATTTGGCTGTGGCAGGTAATAACTTTAGTCTCACTAGCCACTTTGGCAGGTAGTTTATTCGTTGGTATGACCAAATTTTTTTTTGTTGTAGTTTTCTCTAAAGGCATCTGATATAATAAATGCAATGTATTATTCCACGCATAAAACTCCCATGAGCATCTATATCAACATTCTGATACAACTTGTTTAGAACGTGTGTTAACGTCTCTGTTAGCAGTGATAACCTGCGCTAAGAAGCTGTAAAGTTACTCTCTACTGATAGGCCTACTTTGATAATATTATGTGGTGGCATATAACTGGTGTTTCAGACCCTGCTGGTACTGTTGTAAATGAACAAGTGGATCAAGATAAGAGGAAGGTAAGAGAGAAATGGAAATTAGGGCGAGATTGGCTCATTTCGTAAGAGGCTTGATTTTAAGTTCAATAAACTTATATACTGTTCATGTTTGCTTGTTTTTATATTGGGAGCTATCTTAACAGTACTGAATACTTTACTACTATAGTGATACATTGTATGCTGTCATTCATAAGTAAATATAGATCTAACAAACATTAATGTATCATGGTGAAAAAAAAACTGCAATTTTCTGGTAACAAAATTGTGGCTGGTAAAAAGATGGAATGGCTAGTGACTCTGGAAATCCACTAGCCACATTGGCCAGTGAGCAAAACAGTTAATGTCAAGCCCTGGTAAGGTTAGGTTAGGTAAGGTAAGATAAGGTAAGGTTAGGTAACGAAAGGTAAGGGAAGGTAAGAGAAGGTTAGGTAAGGTAAGGTAGGGTAAGGTAAGGTTGGGTAAGGTAGGGTAAGGTAAGGTTAGGTTAGGTAAGGTAAGGTAGGGTTAGGTTAGGTAAGGTAAGGTAGGGTAGAGTTAGGTTAGGTAAGGATAGGTAAGTTAAGGTAGAGTAGGGTTAGGTTAGTTTAGGTAAGGTAAGGTAGGGTAGGGTAGGGTTAGGTTAGGTAAGGTATGGTTAGGTAAGGTTAGGTTAGGTAAGGTAAGGTAGGGTAGGGTAGGATTAGGTTAGGTAAGGTTAGGTAAGGTAAGGTAAGGTAGGGTATAGTGGTGCAACAGATCACGGTTGATCCGTGATCCGAACCGATCCCTCTCCAGGGTTCGGCATGCATGTGATCCGAAGATCCGAAAGAAAAATAAAAGCTCCGCTGAATGGTGCGTGTAGTCTGTCAAGGGATAGTCATGGCCAGCGAGGGTTTTTTCAGGCGCGTCCGCGCCACGTTGAGTTGAAAACCGTGTAGCAGAGATACAGCAAGGGGTTTTCGTTGGAGGAAATGGAGAGCGCGGCTTATGGTTGATTAGCAGCGACAGACGTTACGAAGAAGGAGAAAAGAAAAAAAAAAGCTCACGTCTGCTTTGCTTTCTTTCTTTCTTTTTTTGATTATGTGGACAGTTTTATTTATTCACCATGTTCAAAGTAAGAAGCAATAATATCTGCATTTAAAAGGAAATAATTATGCCCTATATTGTTGTTATATAATTGTGTGGAATGTTTTTAATGGGCAAAAATACTTAAATAAATGAAAAGTTTAATGTCTCATCTTTTTTTGCTGATCCGAAAACTGATCCGATCCCTGACTTAAAACCATGATCCGATCCGAACCGTGATATTTTTTATTCTGTTGCACCATTAGTAGGGTAAGGTAAGGTAAGGGAAGGTAAAGTAAGATAAGGTAAGGTTAGGTAAGGGAAGGTAATGGAAGGGAAGGTAGGGTAAGGTAAGGTAAGATAAGGTAAGGTAAGGTTAGGAAAGGGAAGGTAAGGTAAGATAAGGGAAGGGAAGGGAAGGTAGGTTAAGGTAAAGTAAGGTTAGGTAAGGTAAGGTAAGATAAGGTTAGGTTAGGTAAGGGAAGGTAGGGTAAGGTAAGTTAAGGTAAGGTAAGATAAGGGAAGGGAAGATAAGGTAAGGGAAGTTATGGTAAGGTAAAGTAAGGTTAGGTAAGGTAGGGTAAGGTAAAGTAAGGTAAGGTAAGTTTAGGTAAGGTAAGGGAAGGTACGATAATGTAAGGTAAGGTAAGATAAGGTTAGGTAAGGTAAGGTAAGGTAAGGTAGGGTAAGGTAAGGTAAGGTAAGGTAGGGTAAGGTTAGGTAAGGTTAGGTAAGAAAGACCGTCATTTATCCCGAGGGAAGTCTTTTGTCGTGAGCATGCTCAGTGGAATAAAGTAGAATAAATATGATAGAGAACAAAAAAAGACAAATAACCAAAACAAAAATAATAATAGATTAGTAGAACATAATGGTTTATTAAGTTTATGCCATAAAAATATGATGAATGCAGATTTGCTTTAACACTTTGCTTTAACTCAAAAAGCATTTTAACTGTTTTTGCATTTGTTACAGATAAAGTTTAGCTGCAGCCTTGGAGATTTGAAATGTGCAGTTGTGAATAAAAAAGTGCTCTCTATATGTATACATATATACAGAGTCACTTCAGGAAGGATCCGTAGAGCTGGCTGGAAGTGAGTTAGAGTGCGTATGACAACACTTGTGGGAAAGTGTAGTGCATCTTTTTGTGAGGGCAGGGATTAGCTCTATTTGGCATTCATAGAGGCTTCTTTAGTGCTTTACACACACAGTCATATCCCTCCCCTCTCTACCTTGGCCCTTAATAGGATAACCCCCGCATCTAATAAAAAGTGCATAATTTGTGCCACTCCAGTAGCGTCCGCAGCCATGCAGCACATACGGCCCGCGCTGGGCAGACACACAGGCAGGCTATTACAGCGGGGCAGGTAATGATGACACAGTCAGAATGTCAGGCTGCCGGGGGCACACCATTCCTTCATATTACAGAGCAGCTTGGTGCAACTTAATGGACAGGATCCAAGGCCAAGGCGTACTGTGAGGTAGGGCTGCACAATTAATCGAATTTTAATCACGATCACGATTTTGGCTGCCACGATTAAATTAAGATGATCGTC
>JBBPDH010000104.1:25935346-25947841 GCA_037974565.1 Clupeocharax schoutedeni
CAGATTAAAGAGATGCGTCTTGAGTCTACTTTTAAACTGGGAAAAGGCAACAGAATAAAACAAAGCCTGTTTAAGCTGAGTTTAGCGCAGACTGTCCTTTGTCATGTCTTTTTTTGGAGCTCAACCTTAAAAAAGGAGGAGTTTGCTTATGCATTGTATTTTAGAGCTGCTAAAGTACTAAGCCTCCTCCTGGAGATCTACTTTCCAAACTGCATCCAGCATGCTGCTGTTGGAGCTGGACTCCTCAGGTAGGGAAGAGCTCCAGGACCAGGGTTGGTGACAACTGAGCAAGAACTGGTTCTGAAATATTTATCTAAACCCAAATGTACCTTTTGAACACTGACCTAATCCCAAAGCACACTCTGAATCTGAAACTACAATCTGTAACATGCAGCAACAGCTCTGAATCTGTCATTGTGGTGCAAACTGTGTAGCTCAAAGCCAAATTAGCAAGAACTCGGCATTGGCTCATTCGGTCTGAGCTCAATAAGCCCATAGACAATGCGGAGGTAAGTGCTGTCCATCAATCCTCCTCCTGGACATCTACTTTCCTGCTGCATCTAAACTGCCCCCGCCTTACTCAGCGCTTCAACTAATCAGGACAATCTGGACTTCTGAAGAAGTTAATTAGACAAATCAGGTGTTGCAGTCTGTGGCTAGACTAGACTTATGAGGAAGGTAGATCTCTGAGACCGGAATTAGTGACTATTGTGTTAGAGCTTTAACTGACCCAATCCATTACTTTTGAACACTCTGCCAACCATAGAAACCTAACCACAAAGCACATTTTTAATCTGAAGCTTAAATAAAGAAAAATGACTGTAGCCTAATAAAATTCTTCCTGAAATGTGTTCTCACCACGAATAGGGCTCTGTGACATGCAGCGACAGTTTGAATCTGTCATTGTTGTGCAAACCGTCTAGCTCAAAGCCAGACAGGGCTGCTGGAAGCATTGCCTGATGCGGTTGTGTAGAACAGAGGTCCGCATTCGGGCTGCAGGCCGGTATTTGGTACCAGGCCACGTAGAAAGACAAAACAACATTTTTTTATTTGATTATCAGAGTCTGAAAGCTCTTTTTGTTTTTATCGGTCCGTGATAATATTTATCATTTGTAACGGGTCCGTGGCGCAAATAAGCTTGGGGACTGCTGATCTAGAAGAAAGGGTAAAGGGTATTGTAAGTGGAACGCAAGGAAGCAGAAGTGCAGCAAGTGGATGGCAAGCTAGGCTAAAAACCCAGCCAGCTTTCCCATCCATTCTTCTGTCAAATGGGTTCTTGGATTATGAAATGAGGGCCAGTCTATTCTGGGTCATCATAACAGCAAAGCACACACAATAAAAAAGTCAGTGGTTACTTCAAGGCCACAGAACACACACACAGAGCATGTGGCAGGTCATCACCAACTACAGGACATCTACACCTGCTTGTGATTCAGACGCACTAAATGATTTTTACACACGGTTTGAGGCATTTAACGATTTGGTAATGAGGAAGACCACCCAACCCCCAGCAATCAGGTGCTCTGCTGCTCAGAGTTAACACACAAATGGCCATCAGACCAGAAAACATACCTGACCAAGTGCCCTAAGGATGTTGGCAGATGTTTAGTATGTCTCTGTGTACCAATCTGCTTCAAAGGCACCACAATCGTCTTCAAGCGGTCTTCAGTGTCCTGCCCTAGTGTCTGCTATCTTGTCACACTCACACCCAACCTAATAAAGTCCACATCATGAGGCGCATAAAGAACCAACCATTACACATCACCCTCAGAGGACCCTCTGCAGACACTCTGTGAACAGTCTCAGCTATTTAGTGAATGTTGCCATTAGTGCTGCCACTAACGACTAATTTTCTAATGATTAATCTTTCGACTAATTTTTCGATTAGTCGATTATTCTAAACGACTAATTTTTTTAAAAAATCAAGCGGTTGCAATTCTCATGTGTTCATTTTATTTTGAAAAATTCAAGGGCCAAAACATAAAATATTATCTCTATCGTGACAAAGTAGCCTAAACATAAATATATTACTAATATATAAAAGGTTTTAAAGTAAAAGTACTACAAAAGTATATTTTCCAAAGTATAAATATATGAATATAAAATAAAATATATAGGCTAAATATGAATACACTAGACACTTCCACTTCCAATTAGTATTTGCAGTTTTACCAGTGAAAACGTATATATCCAAAACAACAAACACTGAATGTGTTGTACACTTCTGTTTCTTATAGAATTCAAACAGAAACTGATCCATTACAGCCAAGACGGCAAAAGACAAAATGAAAAGAAAGAAAACTGTCATTACACTCCTCACCAAAGTGTAATTTTGGAGTGTACTGCTGACATCCATGAAATAAGTTTCCTTTGACCATTTAAGAAAAAAAACTCAACTGTAAACTTGCCATTTTAACACCACTAACATGATTAGGCGTCTTAGAACACGCCATACAACTGAATATGAAACTGAAACAGCAGACTGATGCATACAGCTTGATAGTACGAGGTGGAAAAACATCACGTTCAGAATTATGGAATTCATGGGGATGAAATCAGAGGGTTTTTATTTCTTGGTTTGTGACTATTTGCCACAAAACGGAGTCAATTGGCTTACCAGACAAGGCTTAGAGTTCGCTAGCATTAATGCCAATGCTAGCGCTAATGCTAACGTTCAGATTTTAGATACCACAGTAACCCATTTATTTGTTAATTCTGTTTCTGCCAAAGTCTCTTTTACTTTTCTGTAAGAGTAACCCATTTATTTGTTGATTCTGTTTCTGCTAAAGTCTCTTTTACTTTGGCAGTAACAGACACATAATTGGGATTAGCATTGCACCTCCTACCATGCTCAAAACATGGGGAAGAGAGAGTGTAGCCTGCAGGGTGAGCACAACAAATACTAGTGGTGTGGAAGGGAATTACGTGAACTCAGACAAGCTAAAGCACTCTGGATGAGTCGTTTGAGACCAAAAATAAATGGCTGATTATACGACCAAAAAAATCTTCGTCGACCAATTTTCATATTCATCAAATTACGTCAAATAATCGCGGCAGCACTAATGTCAATGATGTCATATAGTACTGGGATTTAAACCCATGACCTTCTAATTGCAAGGGCAACTCCCAAACCACTAAAACATACAAAATTACAAACAACTAAGTGTATTAGGGGGCGTTATGTGTGGAGGTGGTATTACCTGCACCAGCGCCTCTTTCATGGCAGCCCAGTTGGACACTCTCCAGGCACACTCCAGCACAAGGTAGGGGTTGCTGTGACCTTTAGACTGGCCATACTCGGTCAGTGGCTCCCACTGGTTTAGTTCCTTGGAGCAGCTGGAAGGGGGGGGTGTACATTTTTAAAATTAATAAATAAACCACAGCCTGCCGCTTAAACTTCCACACACGTGACAAAAGTGCATGGCTCAAGGCGACGGAGCGCTAAAATTCCAGAAACTGGTTTTTGGATGGGTTCCAGGGTGGCTTTAAGAGAGGAGTATCATCTTGTGCCAGGTTTTGAGAGAGTGCTCTGCAGCAGGGAGCAGAGAGGCACCGACTGAGGCACCGGAGCGATATAGATATGAGTAGAGGTAGACGACCTACCGGATCCAGTGGTCCTCCCACAGCTGGTACTCGGGGAAAATGGCAGGAGAGGTATTGGTGCGCTCATGCTCTTTGCGGGCTTTCTCCATGGCCTTTTCATAACTCTCCTGTGCCTGAAAAACAACATTTATGCCAGATATGAGTGACATTTGTACATTTGAATATCTTGATATAGAATTACTTAAACAAGTACACCAGGCAGGTTGGAATGAAAAATAGAGCTTGTTAAGTGTGCAAAACTTTACCACACATAACAGACCAGCAAAGCCAAGACGAATGCGGGAAAGCAGCAGCGCACGGGACAATACAAAGGTACATCTCTGCAATAAAAGCTGTTACTGTTATTGCTTAGTGCAATTAAAACATAAGAGTTACATGTTAAACTCTCATCAGCTCTCATTTTTGTGACACTTTTTACAGAACGTGCCATTTCCTGTGTGAGCAGGTCATTTGTGGACAAAACTACGTTTGACTTTGGTCTGTTTAGACAGATATGAACACTCCACACATTCAAACCCACACTGTAACTAGAATCAGTTCTAGGTCCACTCACAAGTGAACACTGGTCATGTTCGTCCCTGTTGCCCGTTTTTGTTTACATTAAGCATATGCCTTTATTTATGTACCTCTTCCATAAGAGTAAGCTCTGATCTCAGCCCTGCCTTATCCCTCTCCCCTCTACTTCACCTGTGTGTCTGTTCTCATTTCAGAATTACTTCATGCATTTCAGTGTTTTGGGATTCTTTTGTCTGTCTAGTTTTGTTGGTTTTCTTGTGTTTTTGTAAACTTGTTCATTTTCTTCTATACTGAACCAAAATATAAACAACACTTTTGTTTTTGCTCCCATTTTTCATGAGCTGAACTCAAAGATTTTCTAGATACACAAAAGACCCATTACTCTCAAATACTGTTCCCAGATCAGTCTGAATCTGTGTTAGTGAGCACTCCTCCTTTACTGAGATAATCCATCCCCCCTCACAGGTGTGGAGTATCAAGGTGCTGATTAGAGCACGTGAATATTCCACAGGTCTCAGACTGCCCACAGTAAAAGGCCGCTCTGAAAGTTTGATCACAGCACAATGCCACAGACGTCTCTGGGGAAGCGTGCGTTTGGCGGCTGACTGCGGGATTGTATAGATTTAGATTTAGACTGATCTGTGCATGTAGAAAATGCTTCAGCTCATGAAAAATGAGAGCAAAAACAAAGGTGTTGTTTATATTTTAGTTAAGTGAACATTTCGTGCTTTTCCTGTTATCCTTCAGTCTGGCGTTCTCATGTCTTTTGGACCCTCATTTTTGTTTCTTGCTCTTAAGCAGTAAACTAAAAAACATCCGTCAATTACATCCTGCTTGTCTCGACCCTCGCTTCATTACAGTATGAACTAATTAAAGTGATCATATCTGCTGCTAAAAGAAAAGGGAATGCGGATACTGCTCGGCATACTCCGGATGAACCATTCAGTCATTAAGAAACAAAGCTTAAGGTTATTGTCATGACTGCGGTAAGCATCTATATGTAAGGGATAAATCAAATCTGACAGTTAGACTGATAGCTCCTGCTAAATATCTGATCAACACTTGTAAACGTTGACATGTAGAACTAATCAAATCAGAAGGAAAAGATACAATGTTACAAAAAACCTAATTTTGGCTATAGTCCATGGAAAACGAATTTGAAAAGAAAAAAAAGTCTTGAGAAACCAAAACAAACATAAGAGAAGCCATTGACTTTTGAACACTGACTGGGCAATTTGGCAAAAATAATTTTTTCAAGATACCTAGTGGTAATATTTACTTTACTGAAGTACACTAGAAAAGACAACATACCAGTGGCACAACATTTCAAAAACATCTTCCAAAGCAATGACTTTCACAATTCATGTACTGTGCTGCACAGATTTGCTCTTTGGACAATGTCATGTTTCATTACTATGTCCCTGCTATGTTCAGAAAAGTGTGAAGAAAGCATGATAACGATAGTCATACTGAACAGCCCTGTCTACAGGCATACACAGTATACACAGTATCTACATTAACACAGCAGACAGAGGGCAAAGATTCTTATTCATATGGGAAAACATTAAGGTGCAACATAAAGGGATGACTCAACAGAAATGAGAAATGGATCTAAAACTGGTCCTCAGGGATGCCAGTGTGGTCCACATGTGGGGCATGTCAGGGTGTGACTGTCCCTGACAACCACTGTTTTACACGGTTCAAGTAAGCCATCTTAATGTAGTCTAGATTCTGGGATCTAAATCAGATTACTGTGACCATGAAAACACTGCTATTTTCTCACCTGCTCAAAGAAGCCATGCTGCTCATAGGCAATGGCAGTGCTGGTCTCCGGGAACTTGCAGCGCTTCTGCCACAAACCAGCCCACATGTCCTCCTCTTGCAACAGTGAGTATAGCTCTGCCAGGGAATCCAAGATCTCCTGAGATGGGCAGAAAAGCAAACTTACACACACACACACACACACACATACTGCAGAGTGGACCTTCATACCTACACTTACGAGACTTCTGCTCGGCATGAGCAGAGCACTAAAGGGTCCTTTTCGTTAAACTAAGAGCAAGTTTCAAGCACCAGTAGATGCAAAACAGAGGGCAATCAGGTTCCAGATGAATAATCTCCAGCTCTGCAGAATTAAAACCTAGTAAAAAAAACCCCACAAAACTACAGAATAAGGGACCCCCACTGTACCTGTTGAGGAGGTGTGATGCTCTCCTGCTCATAGAACTCTGTGCTCTGCTTTGGTTTGATGTGCAGGCTCAGACCTTTCTCGAAGGCCTGCTGCTCTAGCATTAACGTGGAGCGCAGCCACAAGTTATGTGTCTTGCCCAGGTATTTGAGCACACAGGGCCTGATAGGGATAGGTGGCACACACTGTGACATGGCCTCAACGAAGCAGTTGAGAGCACTGGGCTGGCAATCTCTCTGAGCCTGGTGGCTGCCACTGCACAGGAATGGACCCATCTCTCCTGACAAAGCCTGGAATGGGGACACGGTCATGAGGTCAGATTCACTATTCATGGAGTGCGTTTAAAATGGTGAAAATGAGGAGGGTAAGGGTAAGCATGTGAAACTGTTATAAGGGGAATCATTCTCTTGGCAATATATATGTGCAAATACGTTCCAGTGAGCAGAAGCCTGAGCAGAATAAAACCCATCTACAAGAATACCAGAGCACCAACATCAGATTTTGTTCTGTGCCCTATTTCCATCTTATTCCTCCTTGTTGTTTTGCAAGAACAAAGCCATTATCTCCTCTCCATCCCTGTTTGGAGGTGCAGTTTAAAATTTAGTTTTCATCAACACAAATCAAAGCTATTTAATTAGAACTGTAATGCTTAAGACATCTGGCCCATTAAACTCCTTGAAATTTGCATAAACGCATGAATTCCTCCCTCATTACCATGGCCCACAAGTGAAACCGCTATACAAAAGGCCAAAGAGTCAAAACCCCTGCCTCCCTGGAGCCTGCTGATCGGAGAGGTGTGAGGGAGACACACACGACCTCTGAGCTTAAGACAGTAATGTGATCTGCATTATGATGCCGAACGCACTTCAACAGTTCTTCAGGTTGAATTCAGATGTTTTCATGGTGGCTTGCAGCAGGAAGACAACAGTTGTGTAAGCTAGGAATTAGACAGAAAGAAGCTATTTGACTGGCAAAACAAGCCACTGGCAAACATCTGTGCCGACAAAAAAAGAGGCTTGTGTAAAACAAAGACACACTAACGTCTACTTTACTCTTTACTTATGATCAACTTCAATTTTATGCTTCTGTTTCTGAGCTGCTTATCCTAACCAGTGTCACACCCTATGGCTAAAAGAGCAAACACCATGGACACATCACAGAGCAGACAGACACATGCATTCTTAAAGACTGTCGGTGATTAGACTCACATGCTGCTGACGATCAGACAGGATCTTCCAGAGACGAGGAAAGAGCTGCACCCATGTCTTCTCAGCCAAAGGAGTGGAGATGTGACACAGTTGCACCAGAGCATTCAGCAGTGCTCCCGTCTGAGAAATACACACAGATTACATTCATCTCCATTACACTCATTCACATCAGCTCACCAAGTCTTAGTGGAACAGAGTATGGTATCCCATTTGGGGAATTGGACAGCAGGTATAAAGACGTCGACCATCAGAGCATTTAGTCACTCAGACTGAAAGACACGCGAGTGCATTGTTTTGATTATATCTTTTTTTATTTGATTATGTTGGGTGATTGAGCTTATTTGTTCACCTCTGCAGTATCAGTACAGGAACAGCCAGCATTACTGCAATGCTTACAGAAATACTGTCCTGCTCTCCTAAAAACACTGACTAAAATTACTGCCTCAGCAGCAAAGACTGAAACTGCAGCCTCCTATTCACAGAGTCACCTCTGGCAAAGTGAGGAATAAAAGTGGGGATGTTCTGATCTAAATCTGAAGAGCTATTATGGGGCTCTGAGTGCTAACATAAGCAAGCGCTAAAGTGTACCACGTCTCTGGCAGACACTCCTTTGGGCATTCCTGCCAGGTCAGGGCTCTGAACTCCTCCACTTCATTATTTATCTAAAGCCTGCTTAAGTGAGGGCGTGTAAAACAGAGACGTGGCCCGGATTAATCAGGAATTGCTGGCAGCACGACCTTCAGGTGAGATTGAATAAAGGTCTGCTGCTGCTCTGATCAAATGCTCATTAACACGGACACTTACGGTGGGTTTGGATGAGCACGGGAGATAGAAAGCACTCTATTCCAAACAAATGACACTCATTACAAGCAAACGCCTTCAAATCTACACCACAGCACACAGCCAGCAGTGTACAAATGACTCACTCCTGCATGTGTCTCAGGGAATGTTACCTAACCACTGGCATTGCTGGCCATTCCTTTTTCTATTTATGTATAATTGCTGTTGTACTAAACTCCCATATTTTTGAAAAGGCAACTTTATATGAAATGTGTTAATGTATCAAAAACATAATGTATCAAAAAGGTTTTGTCAAGGAACAGTTAATACAAGCATGCATTTTTAAAATGGTGTTTGAAAAAATTAAAAGAATGGATTAATAAGGTTTTATTTTCTGAGCGTCATGAATGGAGAGGTGTGTCACCCTGTGCTCTGTCTGGGCCAGTTTTAGTCACGTGTACAAGAGTAGCATATGTTGAGGAGGCTGCTCACCTTGACCTCTCTGAGGGAGTCCAGGAACTTGTCATGGCGGTTGGTGAGCATGTGCAGCTGGTTGCCAGCGTCGCGCTCTGACTGCTCTTTAGTTTTGGGCAGACTGGTCTGGTCTCCGGGGGCCAGCTCAATGTCTATCTCAACATCCTACACAGTCAGAAGAGAAAAGAACTGATGTAACCCATGAGCGCATGCAACAGAGATTATAATGGTTAATTGTTCAGTAACCATTAGGTAACACTTCACGAGAGACCTGCAGACGTAAGGCTACAAAGATAAACCTTTCAGGATAATGGACATTAATCTACATCCACAAAAGCGTATTGCAACACGCATCAGGTGTCATTTTCTTAGGTGAAACATCAAAACACCGACAAATTGTTAGAATAATCATTAATAAATGATGTAGGTTGTTATGAAAGGTTCACGCAGGTGTCATGAAGCCTTTATAAATAGTTATTTATAGTAAATAGTTATTTTAAAAAGTGTTTCCAGCTTTTTAATAATTTCAAATCAATCATAATATTTCAAATTAAGTGTACAGTTCTGCCTCCCTTTGTAACTTTGAAATAGGAAAGAAAATGCCTCCTCTATTAAAATGCCAAAATGGTGATATTAAGTTTAAGAGCTCAGGCTGAACTCACCTCCTCCTTGGTTTCACTGTTTTCCCTCTCGCGTGGTTCCTGCTTGATGTGGGTTGCCATGGCGAATGCAGCACGGTCATGGCTGTCTGCCAGGTTGATGACGTTGGTGATTGAAGGGAGCATGGAGCCCTGGCAGCTTGTGCCAATGATGGTGCCCTTCTCACACACACCCAGCAGCAGCTGAGGAGGACACAGAATACTCAGGTCACTGGAACACCAGCCCAGCATCCACAGTCAATCGCACACCAGTATGCCCCTGTATTCTCTCTGGAACAACTACAGCAGGCTCAACAGGGAAGTGTGAGGGTGATCAATGTCTATTCAGCCCTCAGTGCTCAGGCCATGCTTAGTGGTATCAGTACAATAATAGTCTGTCTCCTGATCTACTGTGCCGTATTTCTAAGCTGACACAGGCCTGGAGGAGGCAAGTGCCGGAGTGTGGTTCTGCTCCAGCAGGTCAGGATGTATCAGCATCTGCCCCCATGGCACCGAGGGCACCATTAATAATTCACCAGCAAGCATTGTGCCCGAGATGATTGTGCCCGGGATGAAGTTTTCTTTTCCCCTGTAAGAGTAGGCTGTAGCTCCAACCTACCTCTCCACCAGCCCCATCCAACAACTTGAGCTAGCTTAGATACAAGTAAAACTTTAAAAGTGAACTTAAAACGATTATTCAAAAATCAATGAACAGGATGATGATTATGCACTACTTAACACGTGAACAGCCTTTAGGAGAAAACCAGTGATATGCATTACAAGGCAAGCACCAACGCGAATTTCTGCAAATGCTGGTCTGCATTGGATTTTTAAAGGGTTTCTTAGGTCTTAACTCTCAGACAGACTGCCTTCCATCAGCGCATCCTCGCCTCTTGTCTCATGAAATATTTTACCCTATACACTACAAAGATTACAGTGGACATTTAATACTTCTGCTCGAAAGCAAACAGCCATCTATAGCAGGAGCGGGCGACAGTAGAACCACAGCTTTTGTTTGAATACCTCATGACATGCAAATGTCTGTGTTTAAGCTAAACCTAATCTGACAGAGTCACTATGAGCTACCCTTACATGGGCACCGGGTAGGTTTAAAAAAAAACAAAAACAAACTTGCATTGCAAAGTGAATGCATGTGCATGTTCATAATGATGTTTCTAAAAGTTTTTTTAATTTGAGGGAGCTCTTGTGCAACAGCATAATCAACACAATAATCACATTTGCACAAATATTTGGATATTTAGATAGTATAAACAGTAAAACTGCTTTTTGTGAAAAGACATTGCTACTTGCATTGGGGCTAGACAAGCCTGTGTGTGTGTGTGTGTGTGTGTGTGTGTGTGTGTGTGTGTGCCCTCTGGAGATTGCCGTATTCTTGAGTAGCTTACTTACTTTTGTTCCTCTCCATTTACAGCAATTCAATAAACCCAAACAGAACGGAAAAGGCCCATCTAGAGCCACTGCCCTAGTGTGTTCGAGTGCATATAATTTTACATGTGTTTCCTGTCCATTCATCGAATGTGACTCTGAAGGTATGCCTGGTCTGTAGCTGCAGATATGTAGGTCTTCATACCTCAATACTCTGTTTGATCCAGAAGTGGCTGCCCATGGCCTCCCAGTTCTGTGAGCAGCAGATGTAGAGGAGACGCTCGTAGACCCTGCGCTTCATGGAAGCATCAAACACCTCAAAGAACTTCGCCCTGATCAGTGGCTGAGCACAACGCAGCCCTGACAGAAAGGCCGGCTCCAACTTTGACGTGATGTCACTTCCTGAGAGGCTTTCATCTCTGAAGAATGGAATTCAGAGGAGAGTTCAGAGATCATTTACCTGAGAGAAGACTTCACTATGAAACGTTCTGCAAAATATGGCTGAAAATACAGGCACATAGTCTGATCGAGTACTCGTCTGGGTGGGGTTAGTGAATGTGGGACCCCCTTTATGCCACCTGACTCTTAAACACCACGGCCTGCCACACCCTTCAGACATCCAAACCAGGCCTGCCACCCACAAACCAGCTGTGGCCTTGTCGTCATGGCAATTGATAGAGGGCCAGTGTAGCCATTGGACCCTGTGATTAATCGGCGTAATTACCTGTAGACGTAATTAACGAGGTCCAGGAACTGGGCGTTCAATTCAAGGTCGTCGGGAAAGCGCTTCTCAATGTAGGTCATCATTTTCACCAGCAGAATAGACTTCTCCCTGAGATTAGGCATCTGGGCCGAGAGAGAGAGAGAGCAAGAGGAGAAAAAAATGAGAGAGAAATAAAGAGAGCAAGAGGGCGAGCGAGAGAAGGAAAAACAGAAAAGAAGTGAGCGAGGAAGGCAGAAAAGAGGACAGAAGCGGGTTGAACAGATTGATAGACTCCATTTATCTTGAATCTATCAGGAGGACTGTATGCAGCACCTTTGCCTGCCTCCTTTCTCTCCCTGCCTGTTCTGTTGCCTCAGGCTAACCTAGAGGCCACCTGAGTTCAGACTGCCCACCAAGCTCAGCTACCACAGCACGCCACAGCAGGAAATATTCTGTTCATACATCCATTTCGGTCATCTGTATGACTGGGCATTTGGCAAACTGCATAAAATACCTTTTCAGCATCACACTGTGCTTTAGAGCACTGCTCATTCAACCAGTTTACCCCTCATCATGTAGTGCTGCTCTAATAACAGAGGAACCCCAATAACACCGTTATTCTGACACAGTTATTACCTGGTTGGCAGCCATGGGGGAATTGTTCTTAACCCACTCCTCCACGATCTTCACCACGGCTCGCAGGATCTTCGGGTCGGCCGATTTCTCGATCAGTGAGGTGAGGATGACCTGGATGAAGTTTTTCCTCATCTCCATGTTCATGACCGACAGCCTAGTCTTCACCAAGTCCAGACTCAGCATGACCAGCTCACTCGTCACTGAGACACATCAAGAGTGTGAGATGTGAAGTGTGAATGACAGTTCAATGTCACTTTTCTTATATTACTAACATGGTGAAAAAATATTAGAGATGTCCCGATACCACTTTTTTATGTCCGATACCGATACCGATATTCTAAATTTGGATATCTGCCGATCCGA
>JBBPDH010000104.1:25969719-25984096 GCA_037974565.1 Clupeocharax schoutedeni
CGCTGTCGTGAGTGACATGGGTACTGTCCAATCACAAACAAGAACTGTGGTCCTACCCTTTCCGTTTTCTGAAATGTCGTTGTGTTTTGCCCTGCTCTCAAGTGAACCACACATAAAAGTATAGTATGCTGCATGGTAGTGCACTGTGTCCACCTTTATTGCCTGGAACTGCAGGTCCAGTCGAGCGGTGCTGGTGGAGGGGGATCCAGGTCGCACAGTGGCCGCAGAACCAGCAGGAACCAAAAGGGGGACAAAGCGGCTTGGGTTTGAGGCCAACACGTCTCGGAGAGGCTTGGCATCTTTATGCTTCAAAAAGCTCTGAAATGTGGAAATAATCAGCATTCAGCTTACATGGTCAGGACAAAAGATAAAGTGTATGAAAACGCACACACTTCCAGAACAAGCAAGCCGCATCAAGTTTATCAGGAATCATTTTATCCGGAATACCTGCCATCAGTGGAGAAGGGTCACCACAGGCCCACCAGAGAAGGGGGATTTGGGAAGTGAAGCATTAATAGATTTTACATCTTTAGAGATGCTATGATGCATGTTGTTTTGTGCTCACTCTCTTATTAGGGATGTTACACACTTCCCATTTCTTCTGAATTATATTTTTCTTCTCTTTCTGGGTCCAGATCAGGGAAGAATGTGTTTTTTTTTGTTTTGCTTTCAATTTTTGTCTCTCCTTCCCTATTGGATTTGTTATTTGGTTGTTAGAAGCCGGTAAGAGGCTTAATTCCACCACACCCTTTATGTTGTGGGACTGCTAGACTAGTAAATCAACTAAAGAGTCCGTCAGGGTTCAGAAGTGTCTACGGGTGAATGGCTAGAGATGGCGACTGCACATAAAAATGAGCTGTAATCTCGTTACAAACACAGTCTTCTGATCAAGTGAGCAGAGGTACAGTTGTTTTAGTTCTGGATGGACTGAAGACTTTACCATGAACATGCGGCTCCACTGAGGGTCGTTGAGAGTAGCCTCCATCATGAACAGTTCAACTGTCTGGGACGGATGGCGGGTCAGGAACTTAATGAGAGGCTCTCGGAAGGGACTGCCCGCCTGGTACACAAGCACAAACGCAAAAAAATAATTCATCCAATACAAACGACTGCACAAAGACCAGTGGCTTGATTTAATAAAAGACTGTACAGTGCAAAGAAAAATGAAGTTGTACCTCGATAAGCATGGCCCTCTCGGTCTTCATCACCACCTCTAGCAGGGGTTTCACCAGAGTCTGCGGAGCGGCTGGGATCAGGTGGAAGAGGTTTATGATAGCTGAGCAGATTTTCATCTCCTACACGAAAGGAGGAGGAAAAGGAAGGCTTTTATCTCAGTCAGTGTGATGACCCAACATACTGGAGGCCTGCAGGACACACTAAACAGTGAAGAACACGAGGAACAGGTTCTCAGGAAAGGGAAGGGTATGCTGTATGATGGTGTATGTAGTTTGTTTTCTATTTTTAACAACGAAGACAAAAGACCAATTTGGTTGTAAACTCAAGTTCAGTCCCATGCAAACATCTGAGCACCCCTGGTTAAGCCTCCCGACTTCTAAGTGAAAATAAGAACACATTCTTTATAATGTGTTCACTGGCCCCGAAGTACCCATCCTCTCCGCTCCCAGCACTCCTCATATAACCAATCAGCTAAACACTGTCATTCCTGGAGCAGGAGCTTGTGTTAGAGCACATGAATCAGGGCTCTACAGAGGTCTACAGAGAACACACTCCTGCATATCTCAGCCAATAAGGGCCTTCTGAAGTAGTCCATTAGTCAGAGCAGGTGTTTCTGAGAAGTCGAGTTTCGACTGCAGTCTGTAAGATAAATCCTCTGGACCATGTTGGCGGTCCTGCTGCAAAGGGTTCTGTAACATTTACTAAAAAATTGCCTGAAGGTGTTTATAAAATTATAAAATTATTTCTTAAATAATTTTAAACTGTTTCTTAAACTGGTTTCCAAATAATTAGTAAAATGCTTTTTTGACTTAAGCTGGAAAATTCTCTTTTTTTTAGTGCATACTGTAAACCACAAATTAAAACTATCCATAAATTGCATATACTGAAATATATTTAAACTTTCGTTATTACAATTAAATATTCATCATAAAAAAACGGAATGACAGCCAGCTGGTTGAAAACGATTCCCTCCACAAACACACACTGAATCTTAGAGAGGGCCAAAGTGAAGCTCAGAAGGTCAAACACAACACCACATGTAACACAGGCACAGTTACAAAACACTCCACCAGTACCAGAGAGAGACAGAGAGACAGAGAGAAGATCAAGAGTGACAGTGAGAGCGAGAGTGAGACAGACCACAAGCACGGGGCGAGCGAGGGTGGGGCCGGTGAGGGCCTCCCAACACAGCGCCATCTCACCTCCACACCCTCCATGGCAGGCTGCTCCAGAGCGGGAGACAACAGACAATCAGCAAAGCAGTGAACGACAGCAGAGCAATTAGAGAGGAGTGGCCGAGTGAGTGAGGAAAACGGAACAAAAGAAACCACGGAGAGAGTAAATGACAGAGTCCCCAAATGAGAGGCAGGATTGTGAAGGACAGAGACAGAAAGTGGGACTGAGAGCATTTTTGAAAATTAATTCCTTTAAAATGAGTTCCTCCACTAAAAAGAAGAAAAATGAAATGGAGGAATTAACTTCCTTCTCCTTTAGTGTACATAACATTGGCTTCCTGTGAAATATGGCAACCTGTTAGTGGTGCAACGAATCACTGTTGACCCGTGATCAGAAGCGATCCCTCTCCGCGGTTCGGTACGCATGTGATCCGAAGATCCAAAGGAAAAATAAAAGCTCCGCTGAATGGTGCGCGTAGTCAGTCTGTCGAGCGATAGTCACGGCCAGTGGCGTTTTTTCAGGCGTGTCCGCGCCACGTCGAGTTGTAAACCGTGTAGCAGAGTTACAGCAAGGGGTTTTCGTTGGAGGAAATGGAGAGCGCGGCTGATGGTTGCTTAGCAACGACAGACGCTCCCAAAGCGCAAGCGCCTGAACGCTTTTAAAAAAAAGGAAAAAACGCACATCTGCTTTGCTTTCTCCATGAAAGTCTGCTTTTGCTTCATGTTCAAAGTAAGAAGCAATAAAACGTTAAACTGCATTTAAAGTTGGTTTTGATTGTGTCCACATTAAAGGAAATAATTAAGCCCTATATTATCGTTATATAATTGTGTGGAATGTTTTTAATGGGCAAAAATACTTAAATAAATGAAAAGTTTCATTTGTCTCTTTTTTCCACTGATCCGAAAACTGATCCGATCCGTGACTTAAAACCATGATCCGATCCGAAGCGTGATTTTTTTGATCTGTTGCACCACTACAACCTGTGTACAGTGGTCTACATTCTGAACTCTGTGGACTAGGAGAGAGTGGGGCATAATCCAACAAATCAAACCAAAACTTATCCCAAAGTTGGGAGAGTTGTAGTTGCAAGGGTTAACAGAAAACATACCAGAAAAGGCAAACAAAAGGAAGGTAGTACGTTTTTCTGACAGAATTTGCAGAGAACACTGCCAAGGGCTCATAGACTGAAGCAGCTCATGTTTCTGGGTCTCACACTGTTTTACTAAATCCTATGTAAGTTCTTACTGTAGTCAGTATCCAGATGTGCAGGTGGGAAATGTTATTCCTGTCTGGTTTGTCATCAACTACACAATACAAACCACCCAAACCTCCTTCACAGACAGAGCAGCCTGCACCACCCTCTTACACTCTTAGCTATTAATGTACCATTTCTGCTGAAGGTGCTTTCAGTCCAGAAGTGGTACGACTGGTACAGCGGAACATTTCAGTGACTGATGATTTTGGCATCTTTGTCATTGCCCTAAAAGCAGCATCCAGTGTCTGGATCCCAAGCATCTCTTCCTGTCCCTATTACAGGTACATTAAAATGCAGTAACAGGGGTCAAATGTGCATGTTATTATAATATGGGGGGAAGCTGGTACACATAGAAAGCTAGGTGGTGTGGCAGTTATTTGCTCAATGTGTGAAACGGCAAAACTTCTCCTTTCACCTTTTCTTTCCTTTACAAGGTTATCTGCTGGTAAGATAACAAGAATCCGGCTCTTAGAGGCTCGTTACCAAGCCAGCCCCAGGGAGGCTGGCGCCTAATTAATCATTGATTGTAATATAGCCACAAACACCTCATGTGTGAGGGGGTGTGGGTAATGGAAAGAACCTCCTCACACAGTCCAGACACTTCAGGCCTCTGCTACCATTCATTATACACAGAGGTACTAGAACAGAGCTACAGAACTGACCATGTTCAATTAAAGTGGTAAAATAATCACATCACATGAAATATCCACAGTGAAGGGCTGATATCTGAGACCAGTATTAGGAGAAGAACACAGGAAAGGTTATAGTTAAGATCAACACTGAGCAAGAACTCCCCACCGAACCCCAATGTGAACACAGCAGAGCCAGTATCCAAGGAAACCAGTTCACACTTACACTGCCATCACTGCGCTGGCCTCCCTTATGAGTGAGCACCACCACCTCCATCCACTTCCTCAAGTGTTGCTGAAAGAAGCATAACACATGTTGCACAAACAGCACAGATTATACAGAACTGGAAATGTTCAATAACAAAGTTTTAACACGGCATACGATATTTCATCATATAATAAAGAATAATGAAAATCTTCCTGCAGTATAAATTGCCCATACCTACCTAAACCAACACATAGCAGCATGTCTGGCCACTCACCATCATTTGGTCACAGAACTTGTCATTGAAGGAGTTGGGGAAAAGGCGCGTGACGGAGGTGAGTCTGTTGACCACGTTCAGGGTCAGACTGCGATAGTCTCCCAGCATCATTAGCAGCGGCCGCATGTGAGTATGGATCTGATCCACTTCGATAGTAGCCCCCTCCAAGAACTGAGAATACAAAGACTATAAAACCACATATAACCACACCTACATACACTCCATATCCCTCTTATGCAGCTGCAGGCGAAGACCAACACTTCAAAAGTTGGAAGATGAAAAAAATATCATTTTAAAGGCCAAATTAAAAAAATGGTACAATACAGTAATCCCTCGCTTTTCGCAGTGTTTACAGTACAAGAGCCCCCGCATATAGTGATAAACCGTGTTGTGTTTTGGTAAAAAAATGCCTAAATGTGGATATTTTTATACTGTAAAAGCCTTTAATTTCTCAGTTTAACGCAGGTAAATAAACAATCAGAAAACTTGAACGCTTAAAACCAGTTAGCATTCTCTTTCTCTGCACACATGTTTAGACAAACTTTTTTTCCCCAGAATGATTAATAAGCTAACACAGTAAAACACGAGGACAAGACACAGAGCAGTCATGCTGCATGCCTTCATATGTTCAGCATATTACCGCCACCAGCCCAGCGGTACCGTCTGGTTCTGGACTGAACCCGGGGGACACTGAGGGGTTACTGTAACTAGGCTTCCTGCTGTTGTAGATTTACTCCCTTTCAGTTGTAGATTTTTAAAAGCCCCCTTTTGACTGAAGAATCTTCAATTTGCTAAGCGTGGCTTTATAAAGACCAAATCTGAACCGAATTTGAACATTTTTCCCTAAAAGAGTCAGTTTTACAGTCCTGCAATACATAATGAATTTCTAAGTCATGGATACTTAACTACATATCTGGTATAGTGAGTCACTACAGAGACTCAACAGTGTTTGCAATAGAGGGAAAGCCCTGTATTTGATTCATATTATATAAATATGACCATCATATAAAATGTCTAGTGTATAGTGCATACAGTATAGGATAGTGCAGTATCACACATCCATTGCCTTGGCTGCTTAAATAAATGAGGAGAAACAAGTAGAGAATGCTACTCAAGGATCAGCAGCTCAAACAAAAAAACATCCTGCCTCTCAGTCTTCTCCTGTCAACAGTGCGGGAGCAGAAAAACTCAAAGCCCAGTATATCTCCATTAGCAGAGGAAAGGCCACTCTAATAATGCCCAGGCCAGCTGTCCACGGCGAGATGATGCATCACAGCCACATTCATTTTCCTCTCAGCCTGCCTCACTCCATCCTGTATTGATTATTCCTGGCAGAACTCATTAGTGGTAGCAGGGCAGAGAGAGGAGGAGAGAGAGAAAGGGAGGAATGAAAGAGGAGAGGAGAATACTGACCTTTCTCATGCAGGCCTCTCCAGCCTCTTGCAGCTCACTGTTGGTGGAATTGAGGGCCTTGAACAGTGCTGCAATGATCTTCTCTCTGGACTGAGGCAGGTAGTTACAAGCCGCCAGTGCGTCTGCGCGCGCGCACACACACACACACACACACACACACACACACACACACACACACACACGAAAAAGTTCAGTACCAATGTAAGATGCACACATTTTCATTAAAAACTTTTTTTTTTTAATCTGTATTTAAAAGTACACTGAAAGTTACGTACTGAGAGCGGCGATGCGTAAAGGCACCAGGGAGGGCAGGCTCTTGTAGCAGGGCAGCTTCATTAGGGCAGCATCCTCAGCCTCACACAGATTCAACAACTACAATGACATACAATTATATTACATAGGAAAAGCCCAAGAAGCCTAAGATTGGGGCTCGTTAATATGTCCAGAAGCATATGTGTGTTTCATATGTGTGAGATTGGGCCTGATGGGGAAATTTGGTGGTTTTTATATGTAAATTAATTTGGATTTTTGCTTTCCTGCAAGAGTCAGATAAGCAAACTGTATGTAAATGATCTTGCTACATACTTATATACAGTATACATTCAGTTTGTATCACGATTGTTGATGGTGCGGCTCCATTACGTCTGGTCCCCTCAGACATAATGGACTCTAGTCCAGGCATTACCAAACATTACAATTTCAGAAAGTACACACCTCAGTATAGAAGACTTTGTGCTCCACAACACTTAAGTCCATGGTGAAGAGGCGTGGCTGCAGTGTGGTGCAGAATGTGTTACCCTCCATTAGGCCTATCTGAGCATTCGCAGGCTGGTGTCGCAACAGGTGTTTCTTTGGAGGAACCATGTCCTGCAGCACCTGTGTATTACAAACAAACACATTTCTCTCTTTTTTTAATTACTTACATTCAAAATCATCTGCTTTAGCATTAGCATGTCTGAGTTTTAATACTGCAGAACAGTTATCTTTGATTTGGACAAAAGCACAGAAAAGCAGCAATATGCTTTAATGCTAACTATATCTAGTAACACTACAGTGTGATGATAATGAAACCCATGGGTTTATCATCTTACATGTTTATATTGGTTCTTCTTATGTTTTGCACTAGAACACTAGAATTACATACTACAACTGTAATACATATAAGCTTGTGTTTATACATTTCCAAAAATGTGTCTCTTTGGTAACTCAGTCCTGAATGAACAAACTCGGACTACCAGGTCATGTGTTACCAAAGAGCCACATTTTTAGAAAAGTATAAACGCACTGATGCGATTTCAAATTGGCTACAATAATGGCTACTTTGACAATATTGTGTGTCAAAAGATTTAGTATGACGCACCACTGAACATGGTTACATTTGGAGCATGGAAAAACTATCTAACAGGATGGAGAAACGTCACTTACTTTGTATGCAAAGACATTCTAGCAAAGTATGATTTGGAAAAACTACACTCCTTTAATCATAACTTTCATGGGATCGGGAAGGCTACATCAGACCCTGGCACAGGAATGGTCAGAGGAAGGGTATCATAGGGTTGGCTTGTCATATGCACACAGAAGCATGACTCATTACAACATGTATTTAGGCATAGCACTAGTTATCCTAGATGTGTATGCACCACAAAATGGCATCAGAATAATTCTTTATATAAGTTAGCCTCTATTACTTCTATTTTTCAAACCAAAACGTAGGAGTACGTCACTGCCAGTATGGCTTTAGAAATAAGGGGGGAACCTTTGTACTGATAATCTGACTAAGCAATCCAAAGCCTGCAATACTGTACGTGTAGATAGACTTACTATATACCCTGTGAGCCACTTACTATAAACCCTGTGTATGGTGCTGAACATGATATAAAATATAATGTAATTAAGGTTGTTGTAAATAAAACCAATGTTCAAAGTTAAACCACAGCCCTGGTGCCTGTGTATTCTATGACTGAACAATTGCCAGTTGAGGAACGTACCCATAGGCAATGCCATATGATATATGCACAAGCTAATATTCTATTATGCAAGTTAATACATGTACAGATGAAGTGAGGATGTCTTTGTTCAGAGCATACTGTTCATACTGCATATTGAGACGTCATGTATCTAAATGTGATCTCTTAAGTAATATCTTACGGCATCATTACATGCTACATGACGTCTCTATATGCTTTCTTTTCTGTGGGAGTGTAAGACTCAGAATACGCAATAACGTATTAACGAATTGATGAAACGTAGAAAGGAATTGGACCTACATTCTTTTTGCTCTGTAACTGATGCACATCAGTGCTCATTATCTGAAGACTGAGCTGCTCTACATGGCATCATTAACAGTAAAGGTGAAAACACACCTCTTTGTGTGGCTCCATGATGATGGTGACAGTCTTTCCAGTGACCTGGGCCAGAACCTGCAGCGAGTGCATGGCCTGCTTTCGCACAGTGGAGTTAGGGGATGTGACCTCTCGCACCAGGTCATGGGTCACCATGTGGAAGGACTTGTCCTGAGCACTCAGCAGCTCCTCTGTCTTCTCCTCTTCTTTCAGTGGTGTGGCACAGCGCACCAGAAGCTGCTCCAGGGTGGTCTTCGCCATAGCAACTGCACCATTAGAAACCTGCAGGGAAACAATGTGCTTGAAAGACCTCCAACAGCAAGAAAGTGTAGATGTGACAGTAATCCTATATAATAGTGTGTAGATCACTCAAGTGTGTGTAAATATACACATACATAAACATACATACATACACACACACATATATATATATATATATATGCTCCCAACCCAAATTTGTGAATAGATTAACGGCGATGGCTGTTGGGGGCAGGGGGGTGTTGGGGGGTTGAGGTGGTATCACCGTTAACGCCAAGATTCCAATGAGATTAACAGCGTTAAAAAAATTAATCTTTGCCCACCTCCAATATACACACACACACCCATATCTATATTTATACGCGGATCAGCAGTCGAAATTTCAGTTTCTCATGGGTTTTTTCTGAGAACCACACAATTTTTTCACTATATGTGAGTGCTCTTGGAACGCAACCCCCGCATTGTTTTGGTGAAAAAAATTTTTTTTAACCTAAATATGACCCCAAAAATGCTCCCAGAACACTTTCATTTCATTTTAAACTCAGGTTAATGCTTCACCATTAAGAAAATTAACTCGGAAGGTCACTGGACAAAAGTATTGGGACACCGCGGGTGAACCGGGGCTAAAAATACAAATGAGGGCTCATTGGAAAGGTCTCCTATGGATGAGTCAAACTGTGGACTTTGAAGTGTGTGAGTGTTTGCACTGCAGAGAAATCGTGCTAGGAGCACGGTGACTCAACTCTGGTGTGGAATTTTTTTTTAAAAAAGTGCTTCCAGGTCAGATACAGTCTGCCCTCAGTCCTCTTGTTTGAAAAAATATCTTTATTGCCACAAAAAAAGCAAAAAAAGAAGGCAGTTTCCGCATTATTGTGGGGATGTCCGCATAAACCTATGAACTCAGTAATACATTGAATTGCAAGTGACTAAATCCACACACACCCGTGCGCTCGTTCAAAAGTGCCTTTCTCTGGCAACTCTACTGTTGTACCACTTCTCTTACCTCGCCTGTGAGGTCCATCATGACAAAGAGCAGTGCCTTGAGAAAGGTGAGCTGGTTCTGCAGAACCCAGATGAGAGGCAGCCTCTCCATGAGGAACTTAATGGACACCACTCCACCCAACTTGGCATACCAGGCCTGCTCGTAGCAGCATGCACAGAGTCGCTCTACGATGTAGGAGAAGAGGGGGAGCTGGCATGCCTAGCAGAAGCAGACACAATGCTTTAAATCCATCCCCGAAACTGGATCATATATTAACAACATTCGAATGTTTGGTTTACAGAGTCTCACCCTCTCTTTGGACCCCAAGATAATGCTAGCAACATCAAATATGACAGCTAGTGCAACTTCTCCAATCTTGCACAGCTCCTTTTCCTCGTAAGCCATGCAGATGGCAATAGCATCAATCAGCACCAGAGGATCCATTCCCTTAGAGCCATTCTCCTCACTGTGAAACATGGCTGTACTGGGCTGACTGCCCAGCTGGTAGCACGGCAGCAGGAATGGTCCTACAGTGAAAACAACAAGCAGATTTGAAAAACAAGGCACTTATTTAACTGAAAATACTCACAGAAAGCACCGGAATTTTGGACATTTCTGCCTTTTAGGTCTAAAAATGGATCGTACATATGTCGTATGTGTAAACACCACAGATTGGTGAATGAAAGAATGACATTTCCATAACAATAAGGGTTTAAATAAGGAACAGTAGAAAAATTCACATGTTTAATGATTACTTGGGAAAAATGTACATGTATATACCATAAAGAAAAATATGTATAAACCTCAGATGAAAGGAAATACATTACAATTTTATAAAATAATTAAATTCACTATCACCGTATGGAACAGCCCAGAGCTACGAGTCTAATAAGCAATGTAACAGACGTCCATCATTACTTATTCTAAAGCGACTGAAGGGCTGTGTCTGTATTAGGTGGTTAGACACCATTTGCTTTATAGCTCCAGCACAAAAATAACATTTAGGGAAAACTGTAAACTAGAGAACAATAAACTTTGTTTTTCTTCACAGCCTTCTTACCACACTGCTGAGCTACAGCGACCATGGTGTAATGGCGGATGAGACTGGCCACGAAGGGCAGAGCGCTGGGGCGCAGATCTTTGATGACCGCAGACATAAAGGCTCCCGTCAGCGCCTGCTCGAACGTCTTGCGTGCAGGTGTGTCCTGGGCCTTGTACCGATGGGAAATGATCACATTGGGGATCCATTTCTCTGTAAAGCTGCAAAAAAGGCATTTAACAAACCATTCATGGCAACATTTGATGTATTTTTCCATTACAAGCGCCATGATTTGAATACCCAAACCAAGCAGTTCAGTCTGATTAGCCTGTCTGTACCCCAACAGCGGAGCCCTATGGGAGGAATCTGCTTTGTGTTCGACTGGCATTCGGTTGCATGTTTGGTTATTTGCTCCAGCTGATAGGGACACTATGATGGAGTGACTGTTTTATCCGCTCTTGAGCTTGTGTTTTATAATGCCAAATGCCAGCGGCAGCAGTGATGGATAGCTCCATTTCATTATCGCTATTTAAAAGACTTTAGCTTTGGGAGAGGCGCAGAGCAGAGAAGGCGGCTAGCAGGGGGAGGGAGCCACGGATCAATTCAAATTCAGACCGCCACCACTTGAATGGGACTCCATTATCCGGGCTGGCATTTGTGATATTAAGCGAGAGCTCTGCCTCGTGAAAAGGCGCCTTTTCACAGTGACCGGCGGAGTCTGCCACGCTGGAGGAGGGAAAAAGAGGACGTCATGAATCAAGACATTTGACAGGAACGGCCGCTCCCGCTCGCGCCAGGCTTCATAACTGACACACTTCATTATCTCGGCAGGGGCGCGAGCGACAGGCTTTTGGGGTAAACAGAGAGAGAGACAGAGAGAAAGTCAATTAGCCCCGGCATGGAGATCAATGCCTGGGTAATGTGACCCTGCCACCCTTCCACAGCACAGCAGCTCCTAGAAGTGTCTCTGAGTAATTAGCCCCGTTTAACAGAGCAGACAGGGCAGACAGCGGCAGGCAGCCTGCACAGGGCCAAAGAAGCAGCATGCCTGGAGAGTGGGAGCGGTGGAAACACAGCTTATGCTTTGGGGCTCAGAGTCATGCCTGGCTGAAAGCAAACTCAAGAAGATACAGCAGGACCTCAAAAACATACGGTGTCCTTCAGAAGTTACGCTTCCTCCAGCATGATGTCTATCTGTTACCAAACACGCATGGGGCAGCACGTGAACGTCACTGTACTGTGTGCGGTGCGATACCCAGATTTATGAGTCATGTGCCACCAGTCAATATATAAACAGTCAATATAACAACAATAAAAACAATAACTGTGTGAAATCAGTGTATGCTGGTCCAGGGCAACTTTAGAAGTCTTAAATATTTAGCAGAAAGCAGTAATTAAAAAAAATAATTCAAAAAATTCCCATCTAGAAACTGTAGATGGAGTAATAACAGTCGATATCCAGAACGCGCATTACAATCCAGAACATCGGTTTTATTAAATACATTTGAGTCTCTACTTGAATCTCAAATTTGTTGTCTTAAAGTAAGTAATAAAGGAAACTATCATCGGAAATTATACTTTTGCATAAAAGGGTTCTGTAGATCCAAGCTGATAAAATACATCTACAGAAACTGAGCTATAAAACAACTCAGAAATCACTGACTTTGTGAGGTCAGCCATAAAGCAGTTTCCTTTAGCATGCAGCAGTTCAGCCCTTCGTGTGATTTCAGAAGCGTTTCTATACAATACAAGATGCAACGTTTAAATTTTTCAGCTCTGCTCCATCAGAGCACTCTGTTCTGAACACCCTACTGTGAAACGCGGTGCCAGTGGTCTTACTTGGGGTGAGCGAGGAGCTGGTAAAGGGCATGTTTATTGTCCTCCAGGCTCGTCATAGCCACCAGAAAGCACTTGATGACTTCCCATGCCTGTCTCCTGTAATAGGGCTCAGTGTTGGCACTCTTCAGGCAGTCCAGAGCGGTCTCTATGGCCTGGGAACAACAAGAAGAAAAGATCACACCACAGAGAAAAACAGAGAAATAAAAACACAGAATGATGCTCTTCACAAACAACTGCTAACTTCAGCCCAAAATAAATGTCCAGAAAATCTGTGCAGTTTGAACATTTATGAACTTAAGATGCATTCTAAAATGCCCCTACTGTGATGATATAACTTGCATTAAAAATGAATGAATGAATAGTTGTAGTGTGGTTAAAGATCAACATGATGCATTTAAATTCCAACTGTGGATTTAAAAAGAAAAAACTAATCTGGGTAACTTCACAGTATATGACTGTGCACAAGCACACCATTAAACAGCAAAAAAAACAAAGAAAAACAAAAACAAAAACATCTCAAGTACGAAATATTTTCTGGTTTTTGTCCTTTCAAATATTGGTATTGGTCACAAAATGCTTGCATTGCTACAGCTCTAATGCAAAAAAGAAAAAAAAAAATTATTAATAAAAAAAAACACTCCTCTCACAGCACACTATAAACTGCATGTTATACCCATTACAGATCACATGCACCTCCTGCAGGAGACATTTAGATGTTATGTTTACTTCCCCTTTGGCTGTGTTTTTCTGGAAGCATTCACCATCAGAACCATCATTCCAGCCACTCACCATCAGAACCATGGAAAGAGTTAGAAGTTAAAGTGAACTTACGAAGCTGAACTTAATTGCACAGCCTCTGAGGGAAAGGGGCTCACACTATAAAAGGAGGGCACCAGTGTGGTTCAGGCGTGGTTCAGGTCCACACTGGTGCCCTCCTTTCATAGTGTGACCCCCTTTCCCCCAGAGGCCGTGCAATTAAGTTCAGCTTAATCGCACACACACGCACACACACACAGACACACACACGCACACACACACAGACACACACACACAAGCACCACGCCTTAACAAACCCTACACAAGGGAAAGGGGGTGTGCCGGACGAGGCCCAGGCGTCACAGCTTTTCTCGTGGCTGTTCTCAGAGGCGGGAGGTTTGTAGGTAGTCAATCTGAGCATGTTATTTATTTTTCTTTGGTTCTGATTGGCTGCTGCACAGAATTACCCATCATGACCCTCTCCAGTATTCTCCTGTTTTTCATTTTGTTCTTCTTAAAGCCCGATATTTTTATTACTGTAAATTAAAGCTAAAAGCTAAATGCCATAAACATAAATTATTACTGTATTTAACTGCTTATGCCAAAACAAAAAAAAAAAAAAAAAAAAAAAACAGCGCATCCCATTGCAGTACAGTCTATAAAGGGGTATGGATAGAGGTTTCTGTAAGGTAAGGAGTTTAAATTGAAATTATAGTGTTTTGGGAGCATGTTTGGGGGCATATCTAGGGTTTACACTATGAAAATAGTGTGCTGAGAATGTGTAAAGACTCTTCTTCCAGCAAATCGTCATTCATTCTTAGCTTAAGTAGCTTTGAACAGTATCTAAAGAAAAAGTGGCATCAGATTTATGCTCCTGGAAGGACAGGAAGTAGGTAGTCTTGCATAGCCAGTCCTTCAGACTGACGGCTGAAGGTCTGGAATTCGTAGCCACTTTCTTTGCCCAAAGCCCGCCCATAAGGCCGTTTTACCGACATGTCAAACAACCAATCACAGTTTGTTTCACATTTCG
>JBBPDH010000104.1:25991516-26002907 GCA_037974565.1 Clupeocharax schoutedeni
AAAAACATTCCACACAATTATATAACGACAATATAGGGCTTAATTATTTCCTTTAATGTGGACACAATCAAAAACAAGTTTAAAATGCAGTTTAAGGTTTTATTTCTTCTTACTTTGAACATGAAGAATAAAATAAAACTGTCCACATCATCAAAAACAGAAAGAAAGAAAGAAAGAAAGCAAAGCAGACGTGGGCTTCTTTCCAAAAGCGCTCAGGCGCTTGCGCTTCGGAAGCGTCTATCGTTGCTAAGCAACCATCAGCCGCTCTCTCCATTTCCTCCAATGAAAACCCCTTGCTGTAACTCTGCTACACGGTTTACAACTCGACGCGGCACGGACGCACCTGAAAAAAACGCCACTGGCTATGACTATCGCTCGACAGACTGACTACGCGCACCATTCAGCGGAGCTTTTATTTTTCCTTCGGATTTTCGTATACCAAAGAAAACACCCATGCATGAATTACAGCGGTCTGTACAGCGGTAATATTGTTACTAACATTGTAGCACTGCAGGAGTTCAGTGTAAACTGTTCAGTAGGTATACAGGTTTATCTTTATATTTTCGTTAAGGATAATGTATTAAACGGAGTTTAAAATGAAATTAAAGTGTTCTGGGCCTATTTACAGTTTACACTATAATAATAGGGATTTAGGCATTTTTTGGAGCGTGTGGATTGGATTACTATTCATGTTTTTAGTAAATTATTTTTAAATCATTTAGAACTAAAAAGAGTAAAAATCTGCGTTTTTGTGGAGATTTCCGTGTAAAACGATCAGTTTAGTTCTCATTAAAAAATACTGTGTTATACTGTATTAGCTTTGTAAACAAAAGTGCAGAACCAAATTAGCAGCAGCAACTACGAACTACTACTAAAGTGAAAATCAAGTTTTCCCATTTATCCAATATCCCCTTAAGCCCTACTGATGAATATAGAATATCCCTAATGCAACACATCAGTCAATTTATTATTATAACTAGTTTTATGAAAAGATTATGAATATTGAGATAGTTTTGCTGAATCACAGAACATTTACTGAAGAGAGGACAGTACCTGGTAGATATCCAAAGCTTGCATGGCATATTTGACCAACTTGATGTAGATCTGTGTCTCTTTGGGTTGAAGCTGTTTGTTGGGAATGAACTGAGCTTCTGCAAAACGAAGCAAAAAGGGAATTCACCAGCGTGAATCATCACACACACACACACACACACACACACACACACACACACACACACACACACACACACACACACACACACACACAAATATCGTGTAAGTGAGAATTTTGTATCTAAGAGCTGGATAAAGTTGTGCCTCACCTCCAGGAGCTTTGCAGGAGGTAATGCCCCAGGTTATCGTCTTTACCCCACACACAAGGGTCTTCACCAAGCTACGGCAATCGGACACCTGGAAGGTCTGTTTGTCCTCTTTTTCACCTGCTCTGTCAAATGATGTAGCAGGTGGAGGAGCAGGTGGGACAGGGGTGGGTGGTGCAGGTGGAGGTAATGATGGTGTGGTGGCTGTGGGTGTGGCCGGAACACCAGGCAAAGCCCCCGGATCCACTACACCCATCTCTGATTGGGGCTTGCATTTTTTGAAAATGGACACAAGCTGATAGCGTGCAATGGTGTGGAATTTCAACACGAATACCTGGTGGACAAAAGTGGGGGGTGTTTACAGCTTTCATTGCAGAAACATTAGTCAATACGCTCACAGCACACATAAAAAAGTAATGTAGGGCTCCATATCACAGACTTCTTAAGTACAGTATTGCCAAGGTCCTCCCAAAAACAACATTACCGAACTACAGTAACAGAGTAGCTCCAGCCCCACCTCCAGCATCCTCATGAGAATGTCTCTTCCGTTGCCGTTCTCCTGTTCACTCTTGGAGCGGATGCAGTCCACCAGGTTGAGCAGCAGTTTGCAGGACATAGTCTGGATGCTGCTGGGAAGAGATTCATCATCTATGTTCTTGGCAAACAGTTGCACTGCCAGGGAGAGGTCAGTCAGGGGCAGGTTCTGCCTGACATGGTGTACCAGGTCTGCCAGCGTGCTGTAGGCCAAAGGTCTGAAATACAACAGAGCTTTTGAGGACAAAAAATAAAACTAAAATGTAGCTAAATCCATCCATTTGGTTTGCAATTCTTCTGGCTGTAGTACATCTGGTATATCTAATCTATCTGTAGGGATCTAGATATGTCATCTATGTAGCTCTAGCACACCTTCAGAATAACAAGAAACGCATACAGAACTACTGCTTTCTAGTTAATCAGATATTCTGGAGAGCCAGAATAAATGACGCTAATGATTCTGACAGATCCATAGTCAAGGCACATTTGCTGGCTGAAGGCTGATGGACTGAGCAGAAGCGATGCTGGCAGCCATGTGACACCTGGGGCCAGGTGATGGACAGTGCAGGACGGCCCACAGGGGTGCACTGACAAGCTGGCACTCAGAGATGGCACCTGGATTCAGTGCGGCTTCACAACGCAACACAATGCTCAATTACCCAGCCATTTTCACATCTTCTGATCATAGGTCTTCGCCTTTTCTTTCACTACCACTCTATTTCGCCTTCCTTAGAAAAGCAGCAAAGACAGCACATAATGACTGTGCAGAGTGCTGTCAACACCACTTGAGTGCTGCGATCTGCCAGACAACGTGTTGATACCTGCCAGCAGCTGCAACACGAGACAAGTGCTGTGAACATTCAGAACCAGCCCAACATTAGTTCACACCAGTCAACAGCATGCAAGGAAAGGGTTAATCAGTCCGTGCTCCTACCTCAGCGTTTCTCTCGCCGTGTAGCCCGAACCGATAAGTATCGACTCATCGAAAAGCTTATCCATGCACGGAATGAACTCTGCAAGACAAATGGTCCTCATCAGATGGCATCAAAACTACAGAAAGGGCAAACAATCTCTGAACCATGAGACACATCGATGCAGTGGCTTTGTAGACAGAGCTTCACATTGATTCATTTATCCTCCACAGGACTAATGATTTAGCAGAGTGTATCGTATTCCTTTCTCAACTGCTATTGATTGAGAACTGACACTCAGAAAAAACCCTGCAGGAATTTAGAAGAATGCAGCATCAGGCATCTATTAATTTAGCACTTAATTTGGCATAAATCTATAAATTACTATCAAATTCACAGAGAGGGCAACCATACTTAAACAAATTTAGTAGTTTTTTTTAAACGTACTTTCCGCATGGGTTGATCAAATAAAATGGAGCAAGATATAAATAAATATTGAAAAGTGAGATGGCCACGGCGTCACATGCAAAAGTTCAGAGCATCTGTAGCTGGTGGACCACAGTGTACATGATCAGTGAAACCTGGGGATAGGAAAGGTAGTCTAGCAACTCTTCCACAAGAGATACACATTTATTTCTCTAATTAAGCCACATTTTTCTAGATGAATAGGTGATGTGTAAGGCACTCGTCTCTACAAGCTAGAACACACTCAGCTTCTTCTGTGTGGTCACGAGAGATGTGTAATGTGGGGAAACCTACGGCTGCGCAGGTCTGTGGTGAGAATGTGTTTGGCAGCAATAAGCAGCTCTTTGCGCAGGTGAGCCGTCTCAGGAGGACAGTTAGACAGCAACTGCAGCATCCCCTTCACCATCTGCTGAGAGTACTTCCCAACCAGGTCCTGACCAACACACACAGACATGTCAACTTGTGGAAGGGTGAGCACTAGAAGACACTGGTTACAGCAGTTGTTAATTTGTTACTCTGGTGAAACAAAATTCTCAACACTAAACTCATCATAACCTCAGTACCTGGTAGATGCGGATGATGTAAGCCAAAAAGGACAGGGTCTTGATCTGAGCAGCAATGAAATCTGCGTAAAGCTCCTTGTTGTACAGCTTGTGTTGCCTACAATCATAGACATGAACAGAATTCAGAAATACAACCGATCTCATATACAACAGAGAAAAGGTTTTTTTTGTTTGAGAAGCACACACTGACCGAGCCTGAGACGACACCTGCAGCATAATGGTGCTCATAATCAGGGGTACAAACTCAGAGACCACGTTGTGGATGTTCAACTTGTAGAGCTACAAAAATAGAAATAACTGATTAGAATTCTGACTGACAGAAAGACAGGCTTTATCAATAAATGACAGAGTGCAACAGAGGTACATTAATTATCCTGTCCTTAGCATGAAAGCTATGTTGTTTGTTAGGGCTGCTCCGATCAGGATTTTTACCACCGATACCAAGTACCGATATTTTGTCACGGTGATCAGCCGATACCGATGCTGATTCTGATGCAAGTTTATATAGCTGATATTTAAGCTCTCTGATCACCATCAACTTTTATTCTGATAAAGTAACACTGAATTAAATGTTGTATTAAATGTTTGACAGTGCGTCTCCACGTGAGATTTCTTTGGAACATAAACGGCAAATAGCAAATTTTTCATTGTTTCTTGAAACATCGTAGTAATTCCACACCGGCGATGACACGACTGCAGCGCAAAACATTTACGTCTCACGCATTAACCCCATCAATTGTGATCGATTCCTAAGATCGTACAAGTTAAACGAGTACCGATCGAGTCATAAAATGTGATTATCGGCCGATACCGATCTTCGGCTGATTGACCAGAGCATCACTAGTTTTTTTTGGGTTTTTTTAATGTACATCCCCATGCCAAAGACGTTATTCATCCTCTGTGGCATGTTTAGCTGTGGCATTAGCATTTAGCATCTTTAGTTTTAAAGGCCACATACCTAATGCAGTTAATGAGTAAGAGTATAGATACTACAATGATATATTAAGGAGTCTCAAACAAATTTGCTTAAGCGTTTGACGTACTATTATGACATATTACCGGATTTCCGGACAGGGATTAAGCCTAGTCTTGAACTACCATTTCCTTTTCAACAGATCTCTTTTCAAAGTGCTACGTAATCCCAGACTGGGTTTAATCCCTGTCTAAGAAACTGACCCATTATCTAGAGAAATAGACAAAAGGTTGCATAAAGTCGCTGTTGGGCAGAAACCTTGTAACTCCACGTTTGGTCTTTGTTGTTTTTATTCATAAATCAATACTATTGGTCAGTCTCCATGTGAGTCTGTAAAATTTTTAAATGATTAACCAATGGAAAGTGATGAAAATAGCTTGGGGTGTTGGATGACACGGTTTTAATTTATTTAGAATAGAAAAAAAGTTTACTGAAAAATAGCCGTTTTGGAGATATGAAGTTTCCGCCCGACAGTGACGATAAGCTTCAACACATTATACAATATTAGCTACATCGTATTCATGGATTAAAGCAGAAAGAAAAAAGAAAAAAAGGAAAAAAATAACAGCTGAATGAAATTTTGTAAAAAAAAAAACTTTTTAAAAAATTAACCAAGTTCTGTCGCGGGCCCATACCACCTCGAATTTTTTAAAATGGTGTTGTCCATAAGCCCCAAAGCCCCTAGCTGAGATACTACACAAAAGTGCACACCTGCCATTTTCATCTTTTTGCACCATGAACTACATGGTCAAGCCCATCTCCACTTATTCTTTGCCATTTTGGCGCATCTGAGCCTTCCAACACATCTGTGCCTTCCTCTAATGAAGACCGTACATGCGCTGCAACTCGATGGGCCTATGTCCTGTAAAATACTGCTTTATGGACTTTTAAATAGCCTACGTTTACAAATAGCCTAAAAAGCATGCTGAATACTGCAGACTGCTGCTTATAAAAAGCGAAGCTCCAGTCTACTTTAGGCACTTCCCATTACTTTAGGCATCCCATTGCCATTCCTGTGCTACCAGCAAGAAAATGGACTTCAAATCTGTTATTGAATTTTAAAGGGTCATAAACTCTCGCAGCACCAGAGCTGCTCTCCTGAATCTTGAGCTTTGGAGTTTTTGGATTCTTTATCTATTTAAGCGATGAGTTTCTCCACCTTTTCCAACCGTTTCAGCTACTATTAGCGAATCAGACACTTCATTACACACCACTGCCTTCCAATCACAAATATGCTCTATTCCGATTTTTGATGGAGGACAACACACACTGGGGGATGTCACAGCAGGACGAAGTTCAAAGGATGTTTAAAGCCCATTTAAACTTGCACATATAAGGAAAATGTATATATGGCTCTGTAACATAAAGAAAGAACATCTGTTTAAAATGAGCACATTAGGCATTAATGTGCTCATTTTAAACAGATGCTACAGGCATCAGCTGGTGGCCTAGTGGTTAAGGCATTCGCCCTGCGATCAGAAAGTCTGGGTTCGATTCCCGAGACCACTAGGCATCACTGAGGTACCCTGAGCAAGGTACCTCCCCACACACTGCTCCCCGGCGCCGTGTTCCTGCTGCCCCTTGCTTCACTTGGTGAATGGGTTAAATGCAGAGGAAGTGTTTCGTGCTGTTCACGGCGTGTGCTGTGGCGTGTTCACGTATGACCAGACTGTTACTTCACTTCACTTAAATCTAGAACAATAAATTGTGTCTTTCTCTCTCCCTCACACTAGACACACACGCACCAGGGCACGCCTTTCTTACAGCCGTCAGTGTTTAGGTGAACTGTCGAAACCATGTTTAATGTTTATTTTTAGGAAAAACTAAATCGTAATTAAAGAAAACGATAGCATTTCCAGAACTCTGTCTGCTGCAGCTTGTCCAGCAGAGGCAGGTTTTAGATGCCATACTTGTTTCGGTTGATAAATTATAACTGGCACACATTTGATTTTTGCCTGAAACACTGCTTCGAAAAAACGTCTAGCGCAACTATATCCTCACCTGATACATGAGCACCACGATGATGGGCAGCTCAGCCAGGACCTTGAGCGACAGCGACCCCCGCGGGATTATGGTATGCTGGAGCACAGAGAGGAGACAAATGAGATACAAACTGTGGGAAGATTCAGTACAGAGCACGGCTGCTCAAAGGTGTACCAGCTGTCACTAATAAAGAATGACAGTGAAAGCAATTAATCAAAAGTGATTCTCCCCCCATAAAGTGTAATAATCACCTTGTCTATTTGTCGGGGACGTTAATGGATTGTCAGACAGCTTTACAGGAAGTAATATCTTTGGTTTCAGACACTAAAGAGCATTAGCACGTGTAATTCACATCAAACTGCATCAACAGTCATTCACACAGTCGGGCAATGCCCTCTAGTGGCGTGTGACGAAGTTTGCCCTCATACAACGCTTAATTAGCACATGCTGAATATGATCAATTTCTAGAACCTTTTAATTATAATATATTTGAAAAAAATAATGTCATTATATAAATAATAGATTGATTATACAAATTAAGCTACATAACATTCTGACTTCCATCCTTTTGGTGGGTCATAAAATCAAACATTACATTTAAGACCAATTTTTGTGGCGTGTGTTAGCATACACTGCTTTTAAACGAGGCACAAAAGGGGGGCAGCCATCGAGAACAGAACCGTTTGCAAAGCAGTCTCCAAAATACATGAATACATTTATTATATCAGCTTAAATAATTGTAAGTGATAGAGAGCATGCAAAGCATCAAATAAAAATACATAAACCCACACAGATTATAATGACCTTTTTTCTATTCATAAATAAGGTGGAGGGAGTGGTCAACTTCTACACCTACAAAGCACACCTATATGCCAGGGTTTGTAATAAAGCCATAGAGGATGAGAAATATATTCGATGTTTAGTATGCCTGAAAGTTCTGAAGTATGTGCATTAGCTGAGACACTCAGATCTTATCAGTTTTACTTTCAGCACCCAGGACTGATGGCACACACATAGGCATACCATTCTGGGCTAAAGCATATCGCCATCATCACCGTGTCTTCAATATTCATGTCTGACAAAACCCACCCAAATAATCTGCGAATGAATTCGAAGTGTTTCACAGTAGCAGTGAGTGTGTCACACTAACCGTGCGAGTCTCACTGTCCTCCCGCTCCGGCGCAGTCTTCACCATCACGGAGGTGATCATGCCCACCATCTCTGGTGAGGGCACAGTGTTCTCTGCTATTACCTGAGGATTCTCAAAATACCTTGCCTAAAAAAATGTAAAGAAAACTCCATTTGAAAAGCACAAAGCACAAGAGGTGAGCTGCAGAGATCACATCATGAAAAGAAATAGTCCGGCAAAAAAAATGTGACAATTTTCACTTGCAGAGGTAAACAGACAAGACATATTTGGATTCAAAATTATTTTGTTTAAAGTTTTTCATAAATACATCCCCAAAACTTCTCTCAACTTGCTCCCAGCTTCACATTAAGGTGGTGCATGTGGTGTGGGATGAAATAGGAAACGTTACCACAAACAACACTTTAACATTTATAATGGCCATCGGCAGCAGCAATAAGGTTTTGATATGTGTTAAAGCTCACAGGAAGTCTTAACGTTTCCTTAATCCACAAATCTGCACGTCCTTTTCAAAGCCCTGGATGCAGTTTGAGCAGGTTGACAGAAGGTAAGAAAATTAATTTTCACAAACAATTGTTTGTGAAAATTAATTTTCTTACCTTCTGTCAACCTGTTAACTACACCAGGTCTAATTTTTAAATAAGCTCATGTTTTGGCTGATTAACTACAGGTGGAGCAATAGGGAAACTACGTATTTGGGGTTTTTCTACTGATTTGTAACTACAGATATCGTTTTCCTTTGTAAAAATATGGCGCCATCTAGTGGAAACTTTAAGGAACTACACAGCAGGAACGACTTTATTCAAGTATTGTTTATCCCTCTTCTGTTAGCTTTTAGTTCCGTTTCAGCCTCTTTCGTAGACTTTAGCTCCATTTTACCCTCATTTTAGCCTTTACTTCCATTTTATCCAAAGTTTAGCCACGTTTTACCCTCCTTTTAGCCTCTTTTGTAGCCTATAGCTCAGTTTCAGCTTCATTTTAACCTTATTTCACTTTGGTTGGTTGAGCACTGTTTCTATAAAGCAGACGTTAAGAGGACTAGCAAATAGTCTTATTTGGTCGAGGGAAAAAATTAAGGAAGAACTGCAATAGATATTTAGAATGTAGTTTATATAGACGAAACTATGATCTCTGTGCTTTGGAATTGTGAAACACAGCGAAGTTGTACAGTGTACACTGAAAGCGGTGCAAGAACGTTAAATACCGAGGTCACTCCTGTATATCCTGTAATTCGTGCGTTTTCTTTGGTGTGCACGGTCACTTTCTTTGGTATAAGCAGAGTAAATCAGTAATAAATTAATTTCATTTACAGCAATGAAAATACAGGGCTTTAAGAAGAACTCATCGAAAAACACAAGAACACTCAGCAAAACACTTGAGATGGCTCCAAGCGTGAAACTGTTCTAATGCAGGAATACTGAACCACATCTGCCAGAGATGTGTCACAGGGCAGCAGCCAATCAGCAGCAAGGAGAAATGAATAACGCTCTCAGAGTACGGTGGTTTTTCACCTCGACAGTACCAAAAATGTATACTTTATACGGAAATGTAGCTTTATTTACGTTCATGTGTGTTAAAGTTGTGGTAAATTATATTTTTCTTAATAATTTAGCTATAAAGTGCATGAAAAACCATATATCTGCGATTTCCGCCAACAATTATTTTGGTTCAGCGCAACTGCAAACTCTGAACCCCGAATTCACACCATTTCTGTAAATCATAACTTACCACTACTTTAGGCAGATCTTTGTAGATTTGCTTCACAAAATCCAGAAAGTGATGAATCTGTGAGGAGAGTGTGAAAACAACTGCTTTTCACAAAAACAAGAATAAAAATATATAGAACTGTAGATAAGATCACATCAGAGCCAAGACCTACCTCCTGAGAGATTGGAGGTCTGAACTGTTTGTGGAGCTCAATGATGATGCGCAGACAGATGAGCACATTTTCCTCACTTTCGATCTTAGGAAAAAAAACAGCATCTCCAGCAACAGCAAACAACGCACACTGTTCAGCCCGATCATTAGGCACACAAGACCCCACTCATCAGTCCATAGGACCCACCACTGCCCACATATTATTGGGTGGTGGACCATTCGCCGCAAAGCTGTGAGACTAACCATGTACCTGTGGGTACTGCACTTGTAGAAGTACACCTGGAACAGAGGCACTGCAGGTTCAATGTCACAGCTGAATGGAAAATGGTTCACCAACCATAAAAATCAGTCAGGGATGATCCTGTGGTCAGAAACTGACAATCAATGAAGGACTAGAATATATTTTACCTGCCTTGGTCTTGGAGTCACTATGACTTTGTTCTACTGCTCCAACACACTCATATGAAATCGTATGAACTCATATCAATCCATTTATTAGTTAGACTGGGTGTGAGCAGGGAATACACTAAAATGCCAAGCAGGGGGTTCCAAGGGTTGGGTAGGACTGGGACAGAGGATGACTGTTACAGACATGAAAAATGACTGGCAACAGTCACCAAGAGTACACTCTTAAGATTTATCAACAAGCTATGATTATAGTGTTGATATTAGGTAATATTCAGAATGGCTTCTCCAGTAAAAAAAATTAATTGCTGTTTTTAAGAAATGTGTTGTATAAACAAAAATTAAACTAACCTCAAGGAAGCGAAACATCACAGACAGGATGTTCTTTATGTGAGGCCGCAGGTGTTCGTTGGTGGGGATGCGGTGAATAATCTCGAGGACTAACTTCCTCAATTGCTGTAACAGAACATCAGAAAAATGACTGAGTAAGGGCTGGACAAAGACAATCTCTCACAATAAACATCAAAATATGCTTTTTTCAGTAAACAGTGATCCCCACTTTTCGCAGGGGTTACGTTCCAAGAGCACTCACGTATCGTGACAAAACGTAAACTCTAAATATGCCCCCAAACATGCATCCAGACCACTTTAATTTCATTTTAAACTCAGTTTAATGCATGTCCCTTAAAGAAAACGTGAAGGTATTCGCCTTTTAATTTCAATTCCTCGCCGAGATATCCAACCCGGAATGTCGCTGGACAAAACTATTTCCTAATAGCAGAGAAGTGAGCAGTTTTCTGGGAATACACCTGATCTACTCAGGCTAAAAATACAAATGAGGGCTTGTCCACCGTGGAGAAATTGCGCTTGGAGTGCGGGGCTCAACCCTGGTGTGGAATACGGAAAAAAGTGTCCCCTTGTGTGATAACATCCAGAAAAAAATATATATTTATTAAATCTGCTTGTGACTGAATCCACGACTCCTGATTCACACAAATCTGGGGGTTACTGTACTGTAATATTCATCAAAGACCCATTTCATGTCCCACTGCAAATAGAGCACAATTCGTCCTGTAAAAATATTGTATAATCTATAAAAAAGATTTGGTATTTTTTTGTGTAAAGTTTTGGGGGTATTTTGTGTAAAGTTTTGGGGGTATTTTGTGTAAAGTTTTGGGGGTATTTTGTGTAAAGTTTTGGGGGTATTTTGTGT
>JBBPDH010000104.1:26050011-26060761 GCA_037974565.1 Clupeocharax schoutedeni
TTGTGGTATATCGTGATATATATCGTTATCGTGATATAAAATAATCCATATCGTGATATATGATTTTTTCCATATCGGCCAGCACTAGTTTCAGCTGTGAACGACAATTGCAGTTTGAAAAAAAAATATTCAGGCAAGGTATGTCAAGGAAACACATTAAAGGCGTTTGATGCCACTAATCTAGTAGTTCTTCGCAGATATAAACATTCATATGACTGAGTATAATAAATATAGATTAACATCTGTCTTACACAGATCTGTCTTACATCAGTCTTTAAATCACTAATGTGAGTCATGGTTTGTAGTGTGGATTAGCAGTTATTATAAAGATGAGTATCCCAAATATTTAGCCTAGAAATGCAATATAATGCTTATGTGTGTATGTATGCATGTATCCCGCAGCGCTGGTTGTTTCTTTGGTGGTGAAGTCCGTCTTCAGTCACAAGGCTCCGTGCTGAGTGATGTGGATTCTGAAACAGAGAGGGTTGCAGAAGGAGGCCCTCCCATTGAGCCAGAGGATGCTCCAAGACCACGAATCCCCAAAGTGACGAGCGACAGCTTCATCTCTGAGCTTGTGTCAGACCGAGAGGGCCAAAGCGGACGCCATGAGGGTCCGCCAGTCACCGCTGGCCCATCCATCCCAGAGGAGGAAGGGGTCGAGGGGGAGCTGCAGGCTAATACAGTCCCTGTACTGGTGTTTCCTCCCAGTCAGTGTGGAGCAGCAGCCCACCAATGGAGTAATGTGGATTTGGAGGAGGCTCAAACACACTTGACAGTGGGGGCCGTGGCAGACTCTGCTGAAACCTGCAGCCTGTCTTCTGTGGCAACTTATAACTTGGGTCTGGAGGAGCAGTATGGGCCAGACGATCACCCACTGTGGGCCTGGGTCAGTGGGGGAGGCTGTGCCATTGATTCTCACAACCAGCTCAACTGGTTCAACTCCACCACAGGTCAGCTGGATCCTGTTTACACTGAGTTTCTTGGACTGGACAGATAGTTATATGAACATACAAAAGACAGATGCAACCAAAATGTATGGGAGATGGATTATTATCTGATCTCTCAATGCATGTCAGCAGAAGATTTGAGATGTTCTGGAGATATACCAGGGCAGTGTGTAAAATGAATACATCAGTACATTTGATTTTCATCAGTTGATGAAACCAAATGTTCCACAGTGCATCCAGAAGCTAGTTGCACAGTAATCCTCAAAATTCTTTTGTTTTGTGAGATTGTCATAACACATGAATATGGTTCCCTTTAAGTTAACAAGGTGACTGATGATGAGTTGAGTGTGTGTGTGTGTGTATATATATATTTATATATTTTTTATTTATTTAAAAAATTTTTTTCGTACGTTGCGGTCCAAATACCTGACACAGTTGGAGAAAATGCTTTTTATTTAGCGTGGAATAAAGAAGTACAAATGGAAAAGTACAAAATATTCCATATTAATTTTATTTCTTATACCTTTTTCTTTTTTATATTTTTTGGAAATTCTAAATCTGTGTCGTTTATTTAATGGTTTAAATAAAAATAGACTCTGGACCCCCATTGAACCCTAATGTACCCTGATGATTCTCTAAGTGAGAACACTTAAGCAATATTATTTAACTTATTTTTTCTTGAAAGTCCTTTTGATCAACAATCTAAATTCTTGTCAGGGACTATATTATCCCTATATATACTGACATTTTCTACTGTTAAAAGTTTTGCTTTCATCAGTATTTTTGCTTCATCCTTGCCTATGTTCTCTTTACAGGTTTATCCTCATCTGTGCAGGCCATGTCTCTTTCCATCACAGCGACGCAGACTGCAGCCTGGCGAAAACAGATTTTCGAGCAGCTCAGCGAAAGGTCAAAAAGAGAGATGGAAAACTTCAGACACTATGAGCAAGCCATTGAACAGGTCGGACTGCTCTGATTTAAACTGAACGAATCCTCTTGCTCTGTCTTTTGTAGTGCTGTGGTTTATTTGTATCATTTTTGTTTTTGATAGAATGCTCCACCTGGAGTAAATGAGAATATTCGCAAAGTAAGACCTCAAAAAAGTAGCCTAGTCTTTTAGCACATTCCTCATAGAAATGTCCTTCATTTCTAAACATATTTAGGGTACATTGTTCCATTAAGCAACTCAATGAATGTGCACTATATATATATATATATGTGTGTGTGGTGATCTTTCTTCTGTTTCATCTTCTCTCTGACTCACCTTCCTTCAGACTGTTTGGGTGAAGAAGGGCTCTATGCAGTGGTGGAGGGACTGGAAGCCGAACAAGTGGGTGGATGTGCAGTTTGCGCTGGAACAGTTCTCAGGAGCTGAAGGCAACAAGGATGGCATCCTGTTCATATACTACACCTTTAATGAGGAGAAAAAGGTGATTTCCACAATGGAGATACACAACACAAGACAGAATCACCAGTGATTTTGTAGTTACTAATAAGTAAAAGTTGTTCATGCTGGAGGAAATTGCTTAAAATGGATGTCTTAATATGATATTATTATTATTATTATTATTATTTATTATTATTACTACTACTACTACTACTACTACTAATAATAATAATAATAATAATATCAATTTAATATTTTCAAGAGTTGGCCCATATTGGTCACCACCAACTTAATATTATTTATAGCTTTCTTTGTTTACAGAGGAACTGTTATTTTTTCAGTTGCACTGTCGTTCATATATTAGCCCACTTGGTTTATTAACCACAGTATTTAAAAGGTGCAGTTATTCAGTGCACTGAGTGCTGAAGTGAAGGCAGAAACAACACAGGAAACAATGTCGGTGTCTTCAGAGCAAAGCTGGGACAATTAATTGACAAAAAATGTCAACGTAAACGAAGAGTTATCACAATAAATGATATTATTATGACCCAAATGACTTAATTTAAGATGAGAACTCCTCTCTCTCCATCTCCTTCTCTCTCTCTCCATCTCCCTCTCTCTCCCTCTTCCTCTTCTCTCCCTCTCTCTCTCTACCTCTCTCTCTCTCAATCCTCCAGTATCTTCATGCGTTCATTAACGAAGTTACCATTCTGGTGCCAGTGCTGAACGAGTCCAAGCATGCGTTTGCTGTGTACACAGCTGAAAGAACCAAGCAGAGGTGGCCCATCCGCCTGGCAGCTGCCACCGAACTGGAGATGCATGACTGGGTAAAGAAATCAAAATAAAGTATGAAAAGTAAAGTAAACTACTGCCATACAGCTGTATGGGATTTTATTTGTAGTAATACCTAAGATTCTGAAATGCAGTTACCTGAATTTGTATGGAATTGTTTTGAAATAAATAAATACATTAAAATATATCATTACTAAGAACACATAAGGTTTCCCTGCTAGTAAAGTTACGTTTCAATAACATGCGTAGTATCATGTTAGGCTTTGCTGTACTTTTGAAAGCAGAAAATGGAAGAACAGGTGCAGTACACCAGGGTTACTGCACACTTTTTGGTTTAACAGTATCCATTCATTTCAATCCTCTTTAATCTTTAGAGTAAGCTGTAATTGATTTGTTAGATAATTGCGATCATTAATTTGTTAATTAATTGCATGTTCTGTATTTGTGTTCAAGATCTCCCAAATCTGAGCTTCCACACACCCTCACATCGTTTGTTGACATTACTCGCTGAACCTGCTAATTGACGTTACTCTGCTACGTGTCTTGAAATGTAGCAGGTCCTTAGTAACAGTTTAGGTTGGCCTCCCACAACAAGTTGTAAGCTGTTCATTTCCTGCTGTTCCTGTTTTTGAGTGACAGCATGTGTGTCTTTTCAGCTGGCCCTGCTCAGTGTGTCCTGCTGTGACTCCCGAGGCATCCACGGCCCACCCTCCAAACAGGCCATCTGGTCCGTCACCTGTAAAGGAGACATATTTGTCAGTGAGCCCACGCCAAACCTGGAGGCTTGTCCCTACCCTACACCCTGCGACCAAATGTTAGTGCTTCCTCTATTTCTAAACTCTAGGATTGATCACACATTGGTGGACATGCTTTGTGCTTGTACTTTGGAATGTTATCATTAATAATAATAATGTTCATTTAATAACATTCAATAGAGAATCTGCTTATTTTTGTAAAAATTGTTTTTAAATAATTTATGCCCAAAAGCTATCCCGCACTAATGTGAATTAACATATATAAGCACAAAAGCTTAATTACACACGTTTGATTAACAATTAAGAGCTGTACTGCATTTCTGTGTAATACAAACACACACTTTTAAATAATATTCCAGAGTATGCACTTTTAGTAAAAAAATATTAAGTACAAAAGATATACTGCACTATTGCGTATTTATATATATAAGCACATTTGAGCAACAATTAAACACAAAAACTTCTCTACAGTGTAATTCAGTGTAAAAAGACGTGTTCATAGATTTTTGACATTTTTAATTTCAACCACTAGCTAAAAGATGCCTAGATAATAGTGTAACTAAGGATTAAACCTTCTTTGTCAAATAAGTGCAGATTTTTATAGAGAACAAACTTAAATGTGACATTTTTTGCAAATATTAGGACATCCCGGACAGGGATTAAATCTAGTCATCGATTATGTAATGATTTTTTACATTAAAAAATTCCATTGAAGAGTAAAGGGTAGTAGTCCCAGACTAGGCTTAATCCCTTTCTGGGAAACTGACCCTGTAAGTTTAGATATTTACTGTATGTGTGTGAAAGTGAAAGAGACCATTGGTCATACATGAACACGCCACAGCACACAGTGTGAACAGCACGAAACACTTCCTCTGCATTTAACCCATTCACCAAGTGAAGCAGGGGGCAGCAGGAACACGGTGCCAGGGAGCAGTGTGTGGGACGGTAACTTGCTCAGGGTACCTCAGTGGTGTCTTGGGAATCGAACCCGAACTTTCTGATTGCAGGGCGAATCCACTAACCACTAGGCTACCAGCTGCCCCTACTGTATGTGTTTACTGTATGTTTATGTGTTTACCGTATGTGTTTACCGTATGTGCTTACTGTATGTGCAGTAAGAGTAAGTAAGAGTGGCATGCGTTTGAGGGAGCTGATGCTGTGGTGAACTGTCCTTCAGTGTATGTTGTTAATCACTGTGAGCAGGTTTTGGCGGCAGGTTGGAGGGCACCTGCATATTGTGGAGTCTAACTGTTTGGGGGTGGTCTGGGGGATCGGCTACGACCACACAGCATGGGTCCACACAGGAGGCTATGGTGGAGGCTTCTTTCAGGGTAAAAACCATTGCCTTTGTTTCTTGTGCAGGAAGTACTGGTAGTATAATCTGATAAATGGTTGAAAACCTTTTTCTTCCGTATCCAGGGCTTGCTAGCAGCACTGACAATATTTACACCCAGACTGACGTGAAGAGCATGTATATATATGAGAATCAGCGCTGGAACCCTGTCACTGGTTACACAAATAGGTAGGTAATATTTACAGACCATGTGAAAATGACATGCAATGTGATCTTCAGTTTATTTCAGTTTCAGAGCCTTGTTTCTTAAAATATGAACCGGTATAACATGAAAGTAAATTACTCTTGATGAAATAATTACAGCAATATTAAACATTGTTAACTGTATTTAATGCTTTCTGTTGCCGTTATATTTTTTGTAGTGAGTGAAAAATCGCATTGTGTTTTGAGAAAAAAAAACCTAAAATCCCTAAATATGCCCCCAAACATCCCCCCAAATAATGTAATTCAGTTTCATGCATTACCCCTAAAGAAAGTGTAAAGGTAAACCCGTATTTAAATTTGAATACCACGCAACTTGGGGTATGCAACTCGGAAGGTTGTGGTACAAAAGTATTGAGACACCCCGGAGGTGGATGGGTCCCCTTGTGTGAAAACATCCAGAAAAAATATATTTATTGTCGAAAAATAAGGCAAAGGATATTTGCAATTTCCGTGTTAGTGTGGGGTTTTCCATTTGCCAAAATTCTGCATGTGCCAGAATCCACGACTCCTGATCCGTGTAAAACTGGGGGATTACTTTATATGTATTCACTTCACTGCCTCTGTGTCTCCTGCAGGGGTCTCCCTACAGACCGGTATATGTGGAGTGATGCTTCAGGCCTCAAAGAGTGCACCAAAGCAAACACTAAACCCCCATCTCCAAACTGGACCTGGGTTTGTAATGCAGTTATATTCTAGTCTGCTGTACCGTTCAAATACTTCTGCAGTTCAGGTTTCATTGTGTAAGGACTGTCCTGCAGCGTTCTTATTTACAATCAGATATTTGCATTGATTGTAACATGTCATTTTTTAGAGTTTTGCAGAATTCTTTTACAGAATTTTGCTTTTGTAGAAACCATTTGTTTGTCAAACATCATAATGGCAAGTACAAAATGATCCTGATGACAGCTTGACTTTTGATTGGCAGGCATCAGACTGGGCCATTGACTACAGTGTGTCCGGAGGAACAGACCGAGAGGGCTGGCAGTATGCAGCTGATTTTCCAGCGTATGTTTGGAAAATACTCATTCTGACCCATCTGTTTGTATATTGTCCAGGAATGGAATACCTTTAAAGTTGATGATCTTTCTATAAACATTTTTAAAAGCCCTAAAGTAAACAGATTTTCTTTATTGTTTGTTTTGTTAAACAACTTTGTTTGCTTTTTCAGGTCGTACCATGGTCATAAAACTTTGAAGGACTTTGTCCGCCGCAGGCGCTGGACCAGGTATATCTCTCTCTCACTCCAGGTGCACTAGAGAGGCGACCGTGAGATGACCCTCAAAAATAGGAACCGTTTTATAGGTGGAGGCGACCGGCATTTTTTCCCACCCCGTCTTGTCTGACTGGTTTTTGGCTAGGGTCAGGCTCACAACTAGGAGCATGAGGCGATACCTGGACCCTACAGATGCACAGGTACTCCTCCAAGCTGGCACATCCATATGTGACCGTGCCAGAAGGTTTGCTGTGTTTCCCAGCACAGTATCAAGAGCATGAAGTAGATTCCAAAAGACAGGCAGTCAATCTAGGAGTGCTGGACATGGTCATAGAAGCTCCTAAACCCATCAGCAGGACCGTTATCTGCTCATTTGGAGGAAAAGGATTAGCACTGCCAGAACCCTACAAAATTACCTACAGCAAGCCACTGGTGTGAATGTCTCTGACCAAACAATCAGACTTCATGAGGGTGGCCTGAACTCCTCGAGTGGAACCTGTGCTCGCTGTCCGGTAATGTGGGCACAATTGGCATTTGCCATAAAACACCACAATTGACAGATCTGCCACTGGCATACTGTGCTTTTCACAGATCAGTGCAGGTTCACCCTGAACACCTGTGACAGACAGGACCGGTTTGGTGGTCTGGGGAAGCATATCCATGAAGGGACACACAGACCTCCACAGGCTAGATGAGGCTTCGCTGGTGCAGTGGGTCCTGGGTTCCTCCTGGTGCACAACAATGAACGGCCTCGTGTGGCATGAGGATGAAGGCAGTATCTGGAGGATGAAGGAATTGATATAATTGACTGGCTTCTACGCTCACCAGACCCAAATCCAATAGAATATGTTTGGTCCATCTGATGCTCAGTGATGCCCTGGTCCAGATCTGGGAGGAGATCCCCCAGGACACCATCCATCATCTTATTAGGAGCATGCACTAGCGTTGTCCGGCATGCATACAAGAATGTGTGGGCAGTGAAATTTCTACAAAGTGGACGCATCATTTTTTACTTGGATTTTCGGGGCGTCAGTTTGTCTTCTCTCTCTCTATCCTCTTTCTAGCTTTCTCTGTTTCTCACTCTTTCTCTCTCTCTGTCTGTTTACTCTGTTTACACTTTTCCTCTTTTCTCCATACAGGAAGTGTAAGCTTACCACAACCGGTCCTTGGCAGGAAGTTCCCCCCATCTCTCTGAGTGATGTCACCATGCTTCCGTGTGGGCAGAAGAGTCTTGTGGAGCAGGTGCCTTTGTGGGCCATCAGCAACAAGGGGGATGTGCTCTGTCGTCTGGGAGTCACCTCACTCACTCCTGCTGTAATAGAGCTTGTTTGTACTTAACTTTCAAAATTAAACATATGGGCTTTATTGGGATGGCACTCTGCACTTTGCACTGACAGAGTATACAGTTTAAAAGTGCAAATCATGTTACAGTTTTTGTTTAAACAAAGATTCTAAAAATAGATTGCATTCAGAAAGTATGGGTGAAACAGGGAGCTGCAGTCATGGTGTTCGGGCTGGGCGAGGGTATGCCAGTAATCAAATAAATGAGCATTGTTTGTAAATCCCACTTCTGTAGTTGAAACCAAACTTTGACACTCAAATGTAATTATTCCTGCAGACTGCACATATCATTATGAAACAGCAGCTAGGCTGATTGAGAATGCACTAATTCTAATAAAACCTGGCCTTCTAGGGAACATCATGGCTCCATGTAGGAACAGACCAGCCTTTCAAGTCGATTTCCATCGGTGGGGTGTACCAGGTGTGGGCTATCGCCAGGGATGGGTCAGCGTTCTACAGAGGATCTGTGTCAGCACAAAATCCTGCAGGTACACGGATAAGCTTTAGGGGTTATACTTATTCTCCTGTCACAGCCACCTTTAGGCCCTCTTCTGTGTCACACTCCTTCTCTGCTTTTCATTGTGTTTTACATTTAACCAAGCTGCTGTTGTTCAGCAGTATTGGACTACAGCCATTTTTAAAAATCTGGTTATTGCTTTTGCAGTTTATGGGAGTGTGTCACTATTGCTTTACACTATTGAGCACGCTCGATTCAAAATGTTAAACTACACACACGTTATTTTACAACTGCAACAATTTGCAACAGAAATGCATTGTGTGTGTGTGTGTGTGTGTGTGTGTGTGAGAGAGATCTGTTTCATCCCATCAGCAAACTGTATTAGCAGTGAAGCTGCTGGAATAAAGCACATAGAATAGCAGCTATACAAACATTACTGCACTTACAGCATATATTCCTTATTTTTTACAGAGCTCACACTGCAATTGTACATTAAAGGATACCTGTACATTTACACAGACACACTGCCACACATTGTAGGAACAGTAAACAGAAAAAGTGGAAAAGTGATGTGTAGTGTCTCCACAGGTCTAAACAGATGTAAAAATAATAACCACAACAGCAGCCTTTATACATCAGCGTAAATTGTTACACCTCCTTCTGCTTTTTCTTAGTCATGCAGGTCATGCTGATCCTGTGGTCAGCTGCGGTGTTAGGTAAGCACCCATCATGCATCACTGTGTCTGCTTACAGGAGACTGCTGGTACCACATCCCCTCTCCGAACAGACAGAAGCTCAAACAGGTGTCAGTGGGTAGGACATCAGTTTATGCAGTGGATGAAAGTGGTAAGACCACAAGTGGATCTGATTAAAGTTTGTCTGTAGAAATACATAAAATTCTATATTACATGAACACAAAATACTGAAGCCCTGTTATTTTGTCTCAGTGATATTGTGGTCTGCGTATTTGCAGGAAATCTGTGGTATCGCCAGGGTGTGACGCCCAGCTATCCTCAGGGTTCTTTGTGGGAACACATCTCAAACAATGTGCGGAAAGTGTCTGTGGGGCCTCTGGACCAGGTCAGTCTGATTTACTATTGAAAGCACCAAACATTTTAACACTGGTATCCCTAACAAGGATCAGTTCTGCTAATAATGATCAGAGGTTTGTTTTCATAGAAGAGAATTTCTTCCAGTATTTACACAATTCCATACGTCACGTGTCACTGTGTGTGTGCAGTTGTTTACTAAATGGGAGATGACTGGTGTACACTAATCATTAAAGCCACCTAACACTGTGTAGCTTACACCTGTGCTGCTAAAACAGCTCTGACCCTTGGAGACAGGGACTCTACAGGACCTGTGATCCTGTGAAGCAGCAAGGCTTGCAAGAGCTGAGTGCGCTAAAGGTGTTCCTCAGACCATTCCTGAACAGTTTTTGCAGTAACCATTATTCTGCTGAAAAAGCCCACTGCCTTTACGGTAACATCCACATGAATCCAAGGACCCAAGGGTTCCTAGCAGAACATTGCCCAGAGCGTCACACAGCGCCCCCCCCCCACCCCTTTTGCCTTCCTCAGGTAAGATACACACTCCTGACCATCCACATAACGTAAAAGTGTCACTGATCAGACCAGGCCACCTTCTTCCATGGCACTCTTGACTCGTCTACATCGACGCAGCTCCAGACGTATCAAGCTGCGATGCACCACTGCATTCAGGGGACGCCCCACACAAGCTGGTGTTGTGGAGATGCTCTGACCCTCTGTGGTCTAACCCTCACAGCTTGGCTCTCGTCGTAGTTGCTCTAATCTTTATACTCACCTATTTTTCCAGCTTCCAACACTACTATTCCCAGAACTTACTGTTCACTTGTTTGCCTCGGTTTTCTCACCCCTTGACAGGTACAATTGTAACATGCAGCTTCACATGTCCGTGGTTTTCAGTTTGTGGCTGATCTGTGTATTTTTTAAATGTCCATGAAAAACAGCTATTATTGATGGATGTGAGGAAGCTCTAATGCTGGAACACACATGAACTATTCAGATGTATTACCAGCATGTATTTAGCGTAGTTACATGTTACAACTGACTGAATAACATTGATGTATAAAATAATTTAATAGCTGAAGATTACTTGACAAAGAATAAAAGACCTTGTGGGCTCTCCTCCTAATCCATACACTACACTGATTAAAAATCTTGTCCCTTGTATTGACCCTCTTCTAACCAACTCAAACTTTTTATCTTTATGTCATGCTTTACAGGGAGTGCAGAATTATTAGGCAAGTTGTATTTTTG
>JBBPDH010000104.1:26061915-26074565 GCA_037974565.1 Clupeocharax schoutedeni
ATTATATATTTAAAATATCCCCATTTTTAGGCGTATCATTTATTTTTATAAATACATGTACGTATATGTATCTGTCGCTCCTTAAAGGCCGGGCCGTGAACATAGTTTCTGATATTAAACCGGTCTGTGACCCAATAAAGGTTGGGGACCGCTGCTCTAGGCGATAGTGCAGTGTTTCTTTTCTCAGGAATCAAAGCCTTCAGACTCCGGTTTTCAACTCATAACACTCAAAAGGAGCACAACTGAGAGTGAGGAACATTTATTTTTCTTCTTTTAAAGTTGTATTATGGTGAGTGCTACTGTACAGTTGTTATTTTAATTAGATTTTTATGTTGAAATTATGAAATTATTTTAGGGCATTTTTGTGGTTCGAGTTGTAAATAGAAAGGAAAAGGCTTTATCATTAAATATATAGGTTTACAGAAAATGTCAAAGTAAAATGGTGAATGGGTGAAGTTTGAATAGATGTACACTGTATTTCTGTTTGCATTGCATTCCATGCTTCCCATGTTTATACCTTCCATAATTCATGTGGAGTGTAAAAATCTGCACTGTAATTGTTAAGTACATAAGAAAACACCTCTCAGTGTTGACATATGCATGGTCCTTTGCCCTTTCAATAAATGTGGCTAAAAAGAACATTCTTTACGGTTTACTTTTTTCATTGTAATGTACCACAGTCACTGAAGAATTCTCATTTTTACAGGAACTGCTTAATCATTTTACAGGCGAAAAGGCAAAGGTGTTAATTATTAATGGCCATAGTGTTGCTACATGGAATGGTTTGCTTCATTATGACAGAACACATGGATAGATGGATACAATTCAACATGGTACACTTTTTAAGCAGAAATATACCTTCACTCAGCCACAAAGTTCTCTGGTTCTATGGTGCATTCGGATGGTTCTCGTAAAGTTGAAGAGTTATATGACCAAATATTCCAGTTGTGTGCGTTTGGATGAACTAGTATTTACCACATGCTCCGACAGAACAGTGGCGTGGCTCAATGCTGGTTGTTTTCTAACAGTGCCTGCCTGTTCACAACAGGTCGACTTAATATTTTGCTTTCAGATGGTTAACATTTTACAGTAAGGCAGCAATCATAAGCCTTTCATGATAACCGACACAAACCTGCACGGGCATAAAGGTTTATTCATCAGTTGTCATAACACTGCTGAGATGAAATGACAACACAAAAGACAAAAGCAGACTTCAAGACAACTGATGCTTATTGGGTGCGACCTTTATAAAACGTAGGTTTATGTCAGCTGTTATAAAGGCCTATGCTTTGCCATGTAGCCTTACCAATGAACCCAATCAATTTACTGTCGTTTAAGAGTCATTTTAAATGTGCCTTTGACTTGGTTTGCCACACTTTGGCCAGTGTGCTGGGTAGAGATTTACCCAAGTTCAGCACTTAATGAATTTTTCGGTCATCCGAGTGCACCAATAACTTGAGGATGTGCTTCCACTGTGGACTAATCTTTATGTCGGACCCTTGTTCAGGCTTAGAGCTCCACAATGGCAGCATCAAAAGTTCTCTTCCAGAGTGCTCTCCAGGGTTTCTCCTCTCAAGTCTATGTTTGAGTCACTGTTGGCAGAGTTTGTAGTGGTTGGAATTCGTGTTAACTGCTGTGTCTGATGCTGTGGATCTGGTCCAGGTACTTGGCAAGTTCATCTTGGCCTATCTTATCATCCTCCAGGTGCTGTTGGTAGCGCTGGAGGAGTTTGGTCGGGCTCTCCTCTGGCTGGTTGCCCTCATGGGGCAAGCGGGCACTGGACATGCCAAGGATGATGGCAGTCAAGGCTTTGATATAGTTTTTGGCCAATGTTAGAGTCTCTATCTTGGAGAGCTTTTTGTCCATTTTAACATGTGGGATCGTCTCCCGCAGAGCCTGAAAGGCGTTGTTGAGTTTGTGCATCCGCTGCCTCTCTCTTTCATTACTCTCCAACCTGCGGACGTTGCGCTCCTTGGCACTGCTGTGCTGACGGCGGCGGCGGCGCCTGGTGCTGCCCTCAATCTTCAGGGCCTTCCATTGCCCTCCCAGCTGCAGAGAGGCCTCTGAGCCCTCCTGCTCACTAGACCCTGTCTCCGTCTCCAACTGAAAATCTGGGTGCTCCGGCTCTGTCCAGGAACCTCTGGTCCTCTTTGACCCCTTCCCTTTGGACTTCATGCCTGAATCACCCAGGCCTTGATGTGGAAGATGAACATTCAGTCAGTTAGAACGCAGTAAGATGACTCATAGACATACGTATATGAGGTGGAGGGATTCTGCTCACTGCTTCATCAGGTCTAGAGGACAGAACATACACTTAAAAAACTGAGAACTTATCATTGGGCATTAATTCAAGCCAGCTTTCATAATTGTTTGCACTTCGCAGTAGTTGGTTCAGGAACTTGAGTGCACTTTATTTAGCAAAGCGCTGACCTAAGCCTCACCTTTTATGCCTCTCACTAACAGACTGATGCAAAACACTGCAGGCTGATAAAGCCCACGTCAGTTCCTCTGTTGCCTCCTTGAGATGACATTTTCGCAACTGGTCCTACTCTAAAGACTCTTGAGAGCACACAGTCCACTCATAAGTCTCTGCACTATGATTCTGGTTCTTGCTGTATACTACAGGTGTTACTACATGCAGTTTTGGGCAAACAGATCAACAACGTGAAAAAGCTCATGAATAAAGTGATGAGGAGGAATTGCCGCCTTACCGTCACCCAGAACAGCAGAGAGAAAAAAGCGTGTCAGAACGTCACCAGTGCAAATAAACGTAAAACAATAAAGTAGGTCTTCCTCAGAGATTGGGTCCCCACAGAGGTTTCTTGACAGCGACTGTTTTCCTCAGAATGAAACGCTAGCGGACACATGCGCGACTACCTGTCGCAGCTTATGTCCACGTAGCGCTCGATCTGCCAATCACACGACAACTCCGGATTCGAGAACGTGGAGCAGCCTTTACTCCACCCATATTCCGGTCAACCCCGCCCGCCTGTGCTGTGATTGGCTGACTGGGGAGCAGGGTCTCGTCAGAGAACTCTTCTAACACTGCGAACCTCTTGCTGAGTGAACGCTAACAGCCAATCGTAGAGCAGGAGGGCGGGCCGTGTCTCAATGCAGGTGCGATTAAAAAAAAAACGCATACAGAGTCAGTTTCTTCAAAAGACTCTACGAAGCCCTTCTAAGTTGGCAAATCGCTACGAAACACAATGTACTTCAAATGTGCTTAACCCCTTAATTTACCCCTGAAAATGCACTAACCCCCTTAATCTGAATTAAGTGGCCATTAAAACAGGACTGAAGGCACGAGTGTGGAACCCCTTAATCTTAAACATACGGAATTTATTCAGGAGGGTCTATTATTTAAGGGGCAACTTTTAAAAAGTACGAGGAAATTTCAGTAGTTTTACCCCTTAATCTGCCTTAATGTGTGCGCTTTTCCTCTTAATTTTCTTTAGTTTCCTGGAAATTAAGGTATTTTTAAGGTGTAAAATTAAGGGGTTTGCTAAATAACAACGATGTTTTTAAAATAATATACCACTGCATTAGCAGCTGATGTGGGGGAAATGTTTTGATAGTCTTTGTCCAGTGGTTAGTACCTAGCAAGAGTGGTTTATAGTAGGACAACTGATAACCAGAGTAGGCACCCTATGCTCACTGAAGTGTGGAGAGTGAAGAACACTTCTGTTCCGATCCCACTATTGTACCTATTGTAGTACAGATTGCTGTCTACGTTGATAAAAGGTGTCAAAGGACACAATGCATTGCAGCTTGCAGCTTATGAGGCTGCAGAGATGTAAGCATGTCAGAGTGCCTATACTGTCCACCACCGAAGGCATCAGTGGGCAACTGAGCTTTAGCTCTGGACCCTGGAGGAAGGTAGAAGGTAGATTGGTGTGAAGAATAACTTTTTTCATGTGGATGTGCAACGCTTGCCTGGGGCAGAGATGGCCCCAGAATGCACTATGGGTGTAGGGTAAGCTAACGGAGGCAGTGTGCTCTGGGCAATGTTCTGCTGGGAAAACTTGGGTCCTGGTATTCATGTGAGTGTTACTTTGACACATTAAGACAGACCACCCCTTCGTGCTAACAGTATGGCAGTGGTCTCTTTCAGCAGGACAATGTGCATTCTGCACTACAAAATACGTTCAGGAAGAGACAAAGAGAAACAAAGAGTTCAAATTCCGCAGATCCCATTCCAATTCGACCATCTGTGGGATGTGCTGGATGAGGGAACACCTCGCAGCTTACATAATCTGCTGCTAAAGTCTTGGGATCAAAGCACACCTTCAGAGGTCTTCTGGAGCCCATGCCCTGAAGCGTCAGAGCTGTTTTTGGTGGACTGAGGGGGCCTACAGAATGTTAGCCAGTGGTTCTGATGTAGTGTCTGGTTGGTGAACTCTATTACAATTATCAAACTCCTCAGCACAGTTAAAACCTTATCAAATTTGCTTAGAGCTTTGCCTTTCAAATGGTCCAGACACGCTTGGCTCTCCAGCAAGACAGAAGTCTCATGTGTAGTAATTGAGCAGAAAGTTGTGAAGTCTTTAGCTCCATAGTTGTTATTGTAAAACTCGTAAAACTGCTTCCAGTTTTACGAGTTTTACAATAACAAGGGAGCCGCCCTGTCCATAAACTTCATGATAAATCAAACACAGATATGTTTGTTTTTGGTTGGTTATACAGGACGTGTGCATGGTGCAGTTCTACTATAACTAAGTCAGTTCGATATCTTAAATCACACAAGTTGCACAAAAGGGGTTTAAAAGGTGATTCAGCTTCATCAAGCTTACAATGTTAGAATCAATTAAAATGTAATTTTGTATCACAGTAGGTTATGATAAGTAAATGTAAAAATAATAATTTAATAAACAGTATGTTTTCAATAAATCTGAATCAGACGAAAGTAATTGAATTGTCCCGGTGAAAAATTAGTTTAAAAAGAATCATATTTTGAGCCCATCTTTTTATTTATTTATTTATTTCTGCATTGTGTTTTGGTTAAGGGTAAGTAAAGCGGTTACTGTGAGCGGTTAACTGTGAAATGTTCTTTTCTTGAGAAACTTCCCAGGGGTGGTGAACAGAGCCAGAGAAGTTTAAAAGCTGCATCAGAGAAGGTTAATTATGTTGTGTAACAGCTGACATTACTTTAGTTCTGAAGGAAGAGTTTAAGTTTTAAAAGGCATTGTGAGGCAAAAGTGGACGTGCCTTAGGTCTGTTATCATCCCATTATCAACAAAACTCAAGATGTGTGTAGGCTTCGAGTAAATAAAATGCTGTATTTGTGTTACTATTGTGACTCTAGCCTTTAAACAGCGCCACTGTAATTAAATCAGAGTTTTCTATATGAATTACAGTTAATTTTTAATCATGCAAAAAATTTTTGAAGTAAATCGGCGGAATTCCTCTCGAACACAGTTTCGAAGATGTTCGTGGGAAGTAGAGTGCAACCTGCAGCTGCTGGGGCCTCAGGAGCTATCAGCCAGCTCCACCTCCTCTCACACCGATGTCCTTGGAGTGCAGAGTTTGGACATTCACGCCAGTGCCAGGCTTTGCCTAGTCTTAGCCAGGCCTTTTTCATTTAATCTCACTTGTGAGCATATGGAAACATTTGCTGTGCAAGCACATGCATGTGTTCACTGTGACACCATCACTGATACAGGCTGGCTACACTTCAGAAATGCTAGCTGGATAGAAAGTCCACATTTATTCATTGGTTACACGAGGCCACAGACATACACACATACAAGTGCATGAGCATCCATCCTTTATCCCGCTTCAGTGCAAAGCATTTGCATGTTACACTTTCTGTCTTTCACAATCTGAGAACAAAGAGCAGTTACTCAGGTCGATTTGCATGTTCTGTTTGGAGGAGTTATGTTTCAAGCGCCACCTGTGATACACCAGGAACATCCCTTTCCGATGTCTGTGAGCGAGAAAAGGGATAAAGCAGCTCACAAACGTTCAGTAATTCGATTAGGAAAAAGCACATAAACAAATATTAGATGTCTCAGCTCCATCAGAGCAAAAGCCCACAGCTGCCTTGCTTCAAGGGCATAACTAAAAATAGCTGACCAAATACTGGGCCTTCCTACGAATGTGCCGTACACCTGCAGCGTTTACCTGAGAGAGTCCTTCCGACACGGACTCTTTACTCGACAACAAACCCCACTCACTCTGTGTAAATCACCCATGCCTCTTTACCATGAGTCACTATTACACTGTTGTACTATGTTCAAATCAAATCTTCACAACTTCAGAAATATGGTAACAACACAAATATGCCAGCGTCGACCGCAGATGGTGGGTAGTACCTTGCTTAGTCACATTGGATTTGAATGGATTTGTGCTTCTCAACATTTCATTTTACACCAAAAAGGCCCCAATAAACGCCCAACAAATTCCTCCCCTTATTGCTTCTTGAGTTGTTATTTGAACAATACTTGTGTATGGTTTTAGGCAGACCTACCCACCTTTATTTGCAATTGTAACAATTTAGATGGTGACAGCAAAGAAAAACAGAGGCAAAACTCGGTTTGGAACAAGTTTTATTCCAAGCCCTCCACATCTGCTGGCCTGTTGTGGTCACTGATCTGAGAGGAATTAATGAATGCTCCATGTGCCTCTGGCTGACGTCATATTGCCTCTGACATCACCACTTTTCCTCTGCTCTGATTGGACGAGAGACCATGCAGCGGCTAAGGCATTAAGGCCAGCCTCATGCACCGTCATAAAAGGTGGAAGAGAGGTATAAGTCACTTTTTCCATGAGCCACAAGCTGTCCAAATGGGAGGAAAACAGTGATGCCCTTTTATGCCAGCTGGCCTAAGCTAGATGATGGTCAAATGCATTGACTTAAATTGTTAAAGCATCTTTGTCCCTCTTCCACCCCCAACCCCCCCCCACCCCCGTCTGTCACACACACACAGTCCTTGTTTCTATTTTCACCAGAGGCAGAGATGAATTTCATGCTGATGCTTTACTGCGTAAAGTGCTTATTTTGGATTCAGGCTGAATCCCATTCAGGACGCATGTACACTTCGTTTGTACAAACTTCCTGTATTTTATGAAAATTCCTGTGTTCCTGAAATTCACTATTCCAAAAACACTCAGAGTTAATTTTTACATGAGCATTTCAAACTCTGGTGATCCCTTAGAAGGAAATAGACTGTGTTTGGTACTGTGCTCCAATATACTTGCTGTTGTATTTGCTGCATTTTTGACACACTCATCTGCAAGCCTTTCCTCTGTCTACATGGATTATTAAAATCTATATCTGCTAGGGAGTAGGTCACATCCCCTGCCACCATGAGTCGTCTTTGATCCTTTCTTTTCATATATGTGCAACAAGGTCAGCAATGAAGATAAGATCATATTACCAGAACACTTGTAAGAAAAGCGAGGAAAAATTAACAACTTGATCATTTTCATACAAACAGTGCAATCACTTTCTCAACTCAGAACAGCATTTAATGTTTCAAGACTGCTGTCGTATATTAGGATGGTGTTCAGCTCAGTTACAGGATTTTCTAACAGTGACTTCTGTTCATTCTTTGTCAGTAAGCTTGACCAGCCTATCAGGACTCAGAAGCCAGATTGATAGTTTACTGTGGAAAAACAGAAACATTAATTTTGTATATTTCTTCACTGTGTTATTAATGCATATTCTATGACATATCTTCGCTGTTAGTATGCATTTCCACAATTTAAACAAAATTGATGGGATTTTTAAAACATTGAAATCAGTCTGGACTGAAACAATCCCTATAACTTCATCATAAATGGTCAGGGCTAACCTGCAGGAGGCATTTTCACAGATATGCATAGTGACTATTCAACACACAAACAAAACAGGCATGAGGGCCTACATACAAACTACTAGAATTTCCTCAGAATACTCACACCCAACTAGACAATGGACCAACAACTCAAACATGAACACAAACCCTTAAATACATGAAACAAAACAAGCAGTGTCCGAAACCGCGCACTTGCGCACATTTAGTGCGCAATTTTAGGGTGTAGTGCGCTGACACTGTAAACCGAGCTAAAGCTCAGTCACTGAAAGAACCCGGATGCTGTACTGAAATCGGCCAGAAAACGCTGAGTAGAACGTTGGACACTCTGCACTAAACGGGTGCTATTTTGACCACGTAGCGGAGGGGGCGGGGCTTTAAACGTGTTTTCGAGTTGGATAACGGCGGCGAACAGTGAAATACGAGCCCGAGCGGAGGCGGCTGGTTGGTATAAAAGTGAGTAACGTTAATAAAGTTATTGTACTGATGGACACTGCGGAAAAACCGGCAGATATTCTGGCGGCTGGAGAATCACCAGCAAATGTGAGTCCGTCACTTCTGCTAAGAGCTAAACGTTAGTGTTCCGTTTAGGACAGCACTGACCCACAGCAGTGCGCACTACACACTAAACCTCAGTGCACTAACGGTAGTGCGCGATTTCGGACACACCGAAGGAACCCCATCACCCACTTCATAATAGAAGTCCGTATTACAAAACAAATTTTGGTGGCCCCTAGTGGACGCATACCGGGGCAAGCAGATATTGTATATGGTTTTCATGACATTCCGTAATTGGCCTATATTGGCTGGGGAACCATTAATGTTTGCTTAGAAACATTCATTTTGTTCCGATGCTATCGGCTGCTGAATGTGACGGACCGGTCAAAAGTGTAATTACATCTGCATAGTTTTTCCCCATATTCTGAAAGTAGTCTACCAACCAAGAGGTTGCTTCTTTAGTTTTTTATCTAGAGCTATGAGGTGAATGTAGCTAACATGTGGAAACAGCATGCCTAAATCATCGCACACCTGTTATTAACTAACCTCAAAAAGAAAAGCTTATATGGTTCTGGCACACTGGTCTCTAAAAAATGGACAAGATGAGATCATTAACACGTTTCGAGGTGTAAAGCTAAAAGGACATCCAGAGAAGCATGTTTTTTCACACAGTGTATTGGTCTACAGTTACACACTAACCTCTTTGGTTTATAATTTTTACACTATGAGCAAACTTCTTCCAGAGAAGGGCCAGTATCCGTTCCATTAAACAGCAAGGACAAGATTAAGCAGCCTCAAAAAACAGGTGGAAGTACAGAATTACACTAGTACTGTAAGCTCTTTTTCCGGGCGGAAGAGCACTCGGCCAATTATCAGAGACGGTGTCTATGATTTTCTCCTGCCCTCTCAGAGCAGAGCTTGAATAAATATTGGTGCCAAGCATCAGCAACTACGCAAGAGGAAACATTTTCCCCACCACGGTCACTAAGCAACCCTGAAATGGGTGACTCAGACAGGCATACAGAAAGCTGACTCAATTCATGCTATGACGAAGTCAGAGAAGGCAGCACACACACACACACACACACACACACACACCTCAAAAACACCCAGGTATCTTAGAGTATGAAGCCCATCTCAGCAGCAGTTGATGATCATCTGAGGCCTGTTGTAAAAGAAATAAGCCGTTGTGAACCGGCTACTCAGAGACTGTCATCAGTGTGCCACTGTCTATGGAGGTTCTCCACCTTGAGAAGCAGGACTAATCTCCTGCTGTTTTATCCTCCATGGATTAACATCTCTTTGTCTAACAGGTGTCCATAGACAGTCCTTAAAGCATCTACCCAGTCCCTGCCCATGCATTGTAAACACACACACTGTGGAACTGGTGGGAGTTGTCCAAACAGCCTGTCTAAATAAAAAAGCCCTCTCAGTAGACAAACAAGTCACCCACACAACAGAGGTAAAGCCTCTTTACAGAGGTAAAGACTGTTTCTCCCTATTCCAAATGCAGTTCTTTGGCCGAGACAAGTTTCCTTCTTTAGTTTTGTGCTGAAACTATATAAGTAATGCTGCTAACAAGAAATTATAGCCAACTAGCTTTGTATAACCTGCACCAAAGAATTAAACAATCATAAACAGACTTGCCTTTATGACTTACCTCATTATAACACCCTTCTTTAAAGTTTTTAGCTTTATCTATATTTTATATAGATAACTGTGTTCTGAAATGTCAGAAACCACAGTCTCCGCCTGTGCTTAACATGGTTTGAGGCAGGTGTGATAATTAAGGCAGTGTGTTTCAAAAATTCATTTTTCAATCTAAAAAGAGACTAAAAGGTAGCTTTTACTAAGATTCACCTTATACCTTATACTGAGTCACCTTATAACTGCTGCATGCATTCCTTTGCAGCACAATCTGCTGGACATTATGAAATGCACTGGGCAGTAGCATGAAGTAGTTTACATCTGCATTTATCAAACAATGGCTTCTTTTTCTCAGTCAGGAATCAAGCGGTTTTCTGCCTGTTTTGGTGGTAGCTTTTGCTTTCGTCTGGTATCCAGTGAGTGACTCAGGTCCATTTTTTGGTCATGAAAAATAGCACTTTGAATCATGAGCAGTCCCTTTATTTCATCATGACGCTTTCCCAGGGGTCTTCCATGATCTGCCAGGTTGTTTCATGTTAGGTTCCCCACTGTGTTTGTGCTTCTTGCCAGTGATGTTTAGGCTCTGTCTCCAACTGATTTAATCTGATCCTTCTGTTCGAACATGGTCTGCTCTAATGCCATTCATGGTTCTTTGGTGCACATAACTGAAGGAACAGACTCCAAAGGCAAATGCCACATGCAGAATCAACACTACACCTTTTGACATTAAAGGACAAAACTAGCTCAGCGACTGAGCAAATACACAATCCTGAGCGGAAGAGAGCAAAAAATCAAGCAGAAAAGGTTTAACCACAAAAGACACATCCTCGGATGTGCCCAGAACAGTCTGCAGGAAGAGAAAGTGCTGATTATATGAAATAGCGACCTTCTCTCTCAAAAGGTGCAGCTTCTGCGCAGTAAAGCTTGCTCAGTCAGAGCGAGTCTGTGCTTCTTTGAATAAAGTTAAGAAATTAAGCAGGTTAAACTGGAAGCTAAAGGGGAACGTATACGCCCTCTTCAGGCCTTTGTTGAGAATACGGTTCCATGCATATATTGCGCCCTCAAGTGGTCATGCAAAAGAATGACAGTTAACTCCAGCGACGCCCTGGTGAGAGGTTATAAACAAAAAGATCAGCAGATACACATTTGGATGGTGAAAAATTAAATAGAAAATTATAAATATTCCTTACAGATGTGATTGGTTAATGGCTAAGAATATTATTCAAATCATACTTTTCAAATTCCTCCAAGAACAGAGACAACAATTAAAGCTATTAAAGGCTGTGTGGACAGTGGGTTTACCACAGGTGTAAACATCATTATATTTGGATTTGGGTTCACCTTTTTATGGTTGCAGTATCTTTACTGCAATAGAACAAAACCTTTAGGACAGAACACAAAATGGCACCATGGTTACATAACTAAAGCACGTCAAATATTTCTACACCTTTAGCATCATAATAACAATAAAATGAAAATAAATTAATGAAAAACTACAGGAACTGAATGAAAAGTTTATTTGCATGAATCTAAAATGTAAAGGATTGTAGGTAGTCATTCACAAAGCTGCAGTAGAGGTTTAACATTAGAAATATCAACTGAATACAACTGAGGAATGAAATGCGACATCTGTCCGTTTTTAAGGGAAGTAATATTCGTTTGCATGCATGTCTGACTCAAAGAAAAGTTCAAATAAAATACCAGCGGATAAAGCAAGCAGCTTTACAAAAAGGCCATTTTTGTTCAGTTGTATCTTTCAGAGTGTGTAAAGTGAATACAGGGAGTGAGATGGAACTGCTTTTCTGAGCTGAAAAAGGACAGCATTTATGATGTTTTGCATTTTATGTTACTATTTTTATCTTACCCATCAGTGGTACTTTCTCAATCAATTTTTGCTGCAGCGGGACAAAACAGCCTCGGCAGACATCTCCACTGTGCATTATTTACCATAAATAAGAACAACCTTTTTTCAGAACACAGCTTTATGTAATACGTCTTATGACAAGTGTTGGACAGAAATGGGTTACTGTAACTTGATTCTTTTTTAAGTAATGTAGTAATTTAACACATTATAATATTAATAAAATCAAGTGCTTTTATATCTATATCGCTAAAACAGAAATAATTATTCACAGTAAGCTATCAGCATGACATCATCTACGGAGACACACATGCATGTACAGAGCGGGAATACGTCTTTAGTAGCTGGAAATATAGCCTTTACTTTAAATTCATCTCAACATTAATGTGGTGTCGTAGGTTTGTAACCCAGTAATAAAGTGTGTTTGAGCTGATTTTTATTAAGTTTATTTAGAGAGTGAGGAAGTAACTACTAATCTGACTAGTATTGCAACTAATTTCTTATGAAAGAAAGTAATCACAGTAATTTGATTACTTTTAAAGGCAGTAATCAGTAATCAGTATTTTAATTACATTTTTAAAGTAACGCACCCAACACCACTTACGACAAGTTTTTTAAACTTTAGAAATGCAACCTGACAGTTCGCCAGTTGACAATCAATACCATATTTATCAGCGGGGCTGTTTAAACTACTGGAGTATGTCACGGCTTGGACTAGTGTAGCCGTGCCACGTTCCTGATTTTCCGTTTTCTGTTTGTTTTCTGTTTCATGGATTTCTGTTTGTTTATTACATGCCAGCATTAGGCTGAGGATCCTTAGTTCTCGTTTTGCCCTTGTGTGCTCTATGTGC
>JBBPDH010000104.1:26093203-26103204 GCA_037974565.1 Clupeocharax schoutedeni
TGAAGGGAGGGGAGTGTGTGTGAGTTAGTGATTGTAGTTTTAGTACAGTATTGAGTATGTGTGTATGTGTGTGTGTGTGTGAGTGTGGGAATGTGTGGTAGGGGGGTGCGAGTGTGTATGTGTGTGTGTGTGAAGGGAGGGGAGTGTGTGTGAGTTAGTGATTGTAGTTTTAGTACAGTATTGAGTATGTGTGTATGTGTGTGTGTGCGTGTGTGTGTGGGAATGTGTGGTAGGGGGGTGCGAGTGTGTATGTGTGTGTGTGTGTGTGTGTGTCTGTGTGAGCGGATGTCCACACTGAAGGTTAATTAGGCTGGTTAGGTAAGAGTGTAAGTGGAGGCTGAGGGTAAGAATGTGATCCAGCTCCAGGTAACTTTATCAGCAGCCTCGGCCTCCCTGCACTCTATATAAGCTCACCTGAGCTTATCACACACACTGCTCACATCCACTACTGCTGCAGACCACCGGGGGATTTGACAGCCGTGAGTAGCACCCTTTACTATTAACAAGTTACCAGCAGTGTCTTTGTGTCTGTGAGTGTGTGGTGAAGGTCAGTGAGGAAATTCTGTGCTTAGAGCAGCTGAGCTTGTTTTAAATGCCTTTGTTGAAACAAGTGTGTCATTGAATATAATTATAACAGTACAGCTCTACCTTTCAGTTCTCTTACTTTTGTCAATTAAGTGGATACAAATTAATTTAATTTGTGAGTAAAGTATGAAATAGCGCTCTATTTGAATCATTATTAAGTACTGGTTCTACATTTTATCCTTTATGAGATTAAAGGGGTTCCCTATTTCTGAATCAGATGGACTAATAATTCTATTTAGTGTCAGACATGGTTTTCCGTTGAAATGGAAGATGTGTTTATGGCTCGTCTGAGGCGCCATATTGTGTTTTAAACTTAGCCTTTGTGCTGCCCTGTACAGAATTATCTTCCAGTGCAAGCCTGTTTGACAGTAAAAGATATTCTTAAAGAGGTTGTCTCTCTCTGTGTCTCTTGCTGTATGCATATAGATGTGTACATATATATATATATATATATATACGCAATTCTCATATAATTTAAGGCATTCTTCGTATTCTCCCACTGACAGGACTAACATGTCACTCACTGATATCCTCTCCGCTGAAGCCATTGAGAATGCTGTCAAGGACTGCCAGGGTAAGCCACAGCACACACACACACAACAGAGCCGTGGGAGCAGACGGAGGGATTTATTTTGGACTTATTCAAATGAATTAAACACGCGGGGTCACAATAAGGTGCACATAGTGAATCATGATGTTGCGTGGTTCATGGGCCGCACAAGGTGAATCGGCAGTGACCCCTATATCCAGTCACTGTAAAACGAGGCTTGCCACAGTTATTACATAATCGCATTATCATAATAATATCAACAAGTCACAGTTATTTAACCTGACTGCAGTCGTCAAGATTATACATTTATGTCCCAACAAACAGAAGGGAGTGTTTTTCAGAGTGGAGACGACAGAATTGCCAGTTCTCCTTTTAAGTGAAAGTGATCATTCTGTCATAAGTGAACACACCACAGCACACAGCGTGAGCAACACAAAACACTTCCTCTGCATTTAACCCATTCACCAAGTGAAGCAGGGGGCAGCAGGAACACGGCGCGGGGGAGCACTTTGTGGGACGGTACCTTGCTCAGGGTACCTCAGTGGTGCCTAGCAGTTTTGGGAATTGAACCCGGACTTTCTGGTCGCAGGTTGAATGCCCTAACCACTAGGCTACCAACTGCCTCCTTCAAGCATGTTGAGTTGCTGATGCCACTTGACATGAGGTTGAATTGGTTTAAATTAATTTGAGAAAACTGTGCGAAATGCAAAAGAAATACAAAAAAATAGATAAAAAATAACTTCTGGTTCGATGTCATAACACATTTAGAGGGCAGTGGGGAGGTTTGTTTATTTGTGTCCTCAGTTGGAAGCTGCCTGTTATTAACATCTAGGAAGCAAAATTGTATTGACTACGTCCCTTCCTTGCATCTAGACTCTTCCATTTTATCGGCTTCACCACATAGTTCAGACTGTAGTCCATCTGTTTTATATAACGTTTCAGCCATTGATTGCTCTGTCTATCGAGGATCAGAATCCCCACAGGCCACCAGTGAGCAAGTCTTTTTGGGTGGTATATCATTTTTAGCACAGCAGTGACTTGGACAACATAATGTGTGTCTTGCTGCTGGAGGTTTTCACTAATAAACACTGTTGGTCCTCTGGGGGTACTAGGCTAATAAATGACATAAATGAGGCTAATAAATGATACAAAGCACAATTGAGAGTAGCTGATAATCTGGCTCATCAAGGCATAATCACTTCTTTTAATGACACAATATTCAGTGAAAGGTACAAGAAAGATCATGTTCGCTCCAGATACTTACAGCATCACCTCTCTCTGCCTTGCTCTTCTCTGGACAGCTCCGGACTCCTTTAGTTACAAGAAGTTTTTCCAGCTCTGTGGCCTGACCCAGAAAACTCCACAAGAGGTCAAGGATGTGTTCCGCATCTTAGACGAGGACAACAGCGGCTTTATCGAAGAGTCTGAGCTGAAGTATGTCGCTAAAAATCACTTTTGATTATACTTTTATTATACAGTTCTACTGTATCACAGCTAAATTGGGTTTCCACACACTTTACATGAGATATGAGATTCAAAAATAAGCTTCTTCTCTACAAGTCGAAGAAGGTGTTTCACTTTTTTGTTGAGTTTTACAGGGAGAACAGATGCCTCACACGAAAGCATTTAGGACACATTACACAAGTGCAGATCAGCTGTTCCTGTTCTCAGTAGCTTTTAGCCTGCGCCGCTGGAGCGTTTACTGAGCCCTTCCCCGCTGCTCTTTTCCCTCTTTTTTTTGGATTTTGCAGTCATCTGCATTATGTTATTGTGTCAGCAGAACTTGAGCCAAAGGCGTGAGAGATGACTTTCAGAGCTGTCCTTTTGGTGTGGAGAGTTTTTTTGCTGAGGTTTTAGCAAACTGGCAGTAAAAAGAAATGGGTGCAAGCTTTTCAATAGCTGACCGTTTATTAGCCCGCAGACCTCACAGACAGGGGTCTGAGAGACAAAAAGAGAATTCAGAGCTTACCAACAGAAAAAAAATGATCTCAATTTTGTAAAGCAGCACAAAAGTGGTTTTTCGTACTGATACTGAACGAGGTTTGAGCTCTTCAGTCTAAAACAGTTTTCTCTAGGCTTTCTGCCAGTGACTGCGAAGACCGTGTTAGAAACCTGATTCTGTGATCTGTGGCCATTTTTGTGTAGATGTGGACTTCTGTTTTGTGCCACTGTCCTGCTGTCCACCGTCCTCAGCTCTGTTGTAGCTGTGTGGCAGATTTTAATTCTCTCGATTCTTCATGGAGACCAGTTTTTGAACAGTTTTTGTTTATTAACAAAAAGCTCCAATAGTGTCTAACCTGGTGTGTATATCTGTAGATTAAAATGTTTTCTATGAAATGCATACCACATAATTTGCCAGAATGTAGGTGCATCCAAAAAACCCCAACCTTCTATAAATCTACAAACCCTTAGAGAATTCAATCTGTCGACCCCTCCTCTACCATCCTCTAACTGCACCTTTCTATGCACTTTTGTCACATTACTGCCTGTTTTAAAGTTTAAAAGTATTTCTCATATTTTCAGATTAACCACAAGACATTGTTTCATAAACCTTTTTACTTACAGAGCCAGTAATTATAGAGGTTACTTTATATATTATTATAATAATAATAATAATTATTATTATTATTGTTGTTGTTGTTGTTGTTGTTGTTGTTGTTGTTGTTGTTATTATTATTGTTGTTGTTGTTGTTATTGTTGTATTATTATTATTATTATTGTTGTTGTTGTTGTTGTTGTTATTATTGTTGTTGTTGTTGTTATTGTTGTATTATTATTATTAGTAGTGTTGTTGTTTTTGTTTTTGTTATTATTGTTGTTGTTGTTGTTATTGTTGTATTATTATTATTATTATTATTGTTGTTGTTGTTGTTATTATTATTGTTGTTGTTTTTGTTGTATTATTATTATTGTTGTTGTTGTTATTATTATTGTTGTTGTTTTTGTTGTTGTATTATTATTATTATTATTGTTGTTGTTGTTGTTGTTGTTATTATTATTGTTGTTGTTGTTGTTGTTGTTGTTTTTTATTATTATTTTTTTATTATTGCAAACAGACAGTTACATGCTTATAACTAGTCTGGAACATATTTTTACTATGTAAACACATACATATAAAAGTAAACATTTACTTTTTGTCTGAATCAGGTTTTTTCTGCAGCGTTTTGTACCGGGGGCACGGACTCTAACAGAGAAGGAGGCTAAGAGCTTCATCTCAGCTGCAGATGATGACAGTGATGGCAGAATTGGAGTAGAAGGTGAAATGTTTACCTCATCAATGAATATTCTTTTTGTTTTGAAAAGCAGTGAACAGTTATTAATTTATTCTGGGCGCAAACAGCTCTTAAGCGTTCATGTTATCCATCTACTTATTTAAAGTATTTAAAATCTGAGGAAAAATCTCTGTAGATGATCTGAGTGCAGCATTTACTGTGTTTTATAATGGACTCTTTGACAGGTTCTTTGGGCTAGTTTCCCGAAACCAGATTATGCCTAAGCCTAGACTGAATTTGCTGATTAAAGACTTTTGGCACTGCAGTTTAATCCAGCCATGTCCATGAATCGAGTCCTTTGAGTTTTTGAGAAAATGACTTTGGCAAGAACACGTACACTGTGCCTTTGTGCAGCAGTTCTTTTGCAGCGTGTTTGATTTCACACTCTGGAGAGCGTGCTCTGATTTATGGGCTGCAGCTTTTTTGTCACTGCAGTAATTGGAGGGCATCTACGGATGTCTTTGTGTTGTTGGGGGGCTGAGATCGGTAAAAGGGAATGAGGATAGAGAAGTGTGTGTGTGTGTGTGTGTGTGTGTGTGTGTCTCAGTGAAAGAGCACAGTACTAACCTGGATAAGAGCTATGGACATCTGAATTAGAAATGTGTAGTGCGTCAGAACGCTGAGTAGGCATCAGATGTCCAAAGTGCAATGCTATACATCTATTGCTATCTGATTTCCAACCAAACCTGTCAATCACAGGATTGGTCACCTTTTGACTGAACTGTGACTGTGCTGAAAGAAATGGTGCCTTGAATTTACGCTACTCAGATGAGTGTCTCAGATACATAATCCTGAAAAATATTTTACTTGTGCAAAAAAACTGACACATGTCATATGAAACATGTGCATAATCTTCTAAGAACACTGACTAACTAGGAATAGCATGAAAATAAAAATTTTTCAGGGAACTATTTCCAACATTTGATGTATTTTTACATGCAAAAACATTGTGTATACCTTCTATTTCATTTTATTAAGCAAACTGTGGTAAATTGATAAAAACTTTTGGTTTTAATTAACGGTGGTTTTAATTGGTGTTAAGGCCTAAAAAGACTAGTTTATATGATATACATGGATAGACTCTTGGAGAAAGAGCGAAGTGAATATAAAAATAAAAACAGTTGCAATGTAATGCATTCTTAAAATATAATAACAAAGTGATCATCCATATAATGCTACAATGTTTCATTACGATTCCAAATAAAAGATACAAGAAAAGTCTAAATGTTAAAACTTTATAGTTCAAGGCTACAGTATTCTTAACTTTTAGTGTAAGTTAATGTAAAAAGATCTTATCCCGAGTCATTTTCTGACCCAGTTCTGTGGGTCCCATCATGATAAAGCGTTCACATGGTGAAACTGGTAAGTCCTGCATTTCCCCTCGCCATCTCCCTTTTAAACAGCTGAACTGTCTCACTGTAAAACCCCTGCAGCATTGCAAATGCACCTTATGTACACTCTGGTATATACTTCTGTAGTATTGTATTTTCTGTACATAAGATTAGATACATATATTTATAAACAGTATAAACATATATGTACACAAGTAATATATATATTTGCTAACATTTATCTTATCGTTATAAATATAAATCCATATTATGTATTCATATTGTATTTTTATAATTGTATATTATATTTGCTCAGTATATTGTTTATTGTATCTTGTATATTGTTGTTTTTTTTTACTGTGTTGTACTTGAGAGACACCATCTACCGGAATCAAATTCCTTGTATGTGTTCGCTGACACACTTGGCCAATAAACGCGATTCTGATTCTGATTTAAATAATGTGAAAATTTTTTAAAAATGTATGTATATTCAGAACAGTTAAACCATGTTATAATAATCTTTTAATACAACAACAGTGTCACAATACCCTAATAATATAATGTAATAATGGCTATACTGTGTTTCTGCTCCTTCCACAGAGTTCCAGACTATGGTCCTGTCTTAAGAAAAATGAGCTTCCACTGATCCAGTCCTATTCTTGTACCTGCAGCCACGTGCACAAGGATTTATCTGTCATGCTGCTTTTTACCACCCAAATATTTTTCAGAGAGCGACATTTGCACACAATCATTTTTATTTGCCCCGTGAATAGGTATCACATGGCTGAATGTCTGTGCTGTTGTCCCAGTGCTCACCCCACATGACCAAGGACAAACTGTTCAGGGAAATAAATAAAGTCACTGTAACTGCAACATGTGGTGCCGTGTCATTTAAAACCTACTTTAGCTTAATGTGGCGAGCACTAATTTAATAATCCATGATTAATTAGACGTTAAATACCATTTACAAGATGAATAATGCCCTGTGTTATTACAGGCGTTTTATGCTGGAATGTTATTTCTTTTACAATTTCATTAATATCTTGCATGAACTCAAATATATATATATATATATAATTGCACATCATTTGACACATCAGACACACCCAGACCGTTAGGACAGACTGTCTTTTCAGCTTTGTTGAGTTTCAAGTCTCTATTCCTACAATGATATGTTGATTGCAGTAAAAGATTGTCAGGATTATTCTTTACAGTCATGCAGGCCATATGCATTAAAAACATGTTAGTTTTTTTTTTTTTTTATAGATTATTGCCCCACAGTAAGCACATCATAGTCTGTGGTGTCATCCTTACCTGTCTGAACAGCTGATATTTTAATAAATCCTCAAAAAGCATAAAGTCTCCAAACCAGTTAGAATTTTATCGAAGTCAGGTTAACACAAAAAAATGTATACAGTTTGACAAATATCTGCATAGAACAGAGAAAATATGATGGACACCCATGCAATAAATACGTCAGTACACAGTTACATTCTAAATTTATAGCGTTTAAGCAAGTTAGTTAATTCTTTGTGTCCTTTGTTCCCAGTTCTTACTGATGCACTCTTCAAATTTACTTATGGTCCAAGGATGTTACATAATTGATAGAGCTTGAATAATTCAGAGGTGAGCTATTTCTGCTGAAGATCCAGCAATGGGCTTCAGAAAAAGAGAGTTAAAATTTAAAGCAAACTAAGGAGACACAAAAGGCCAGGACAGAGAGTCGAGGTATACATTACAGTGAGAGGGCCTCTGAATGGCTGACAGCAAAGACACCTCACTCAGGTTACTGAATGCCAAAATTTCTTTAGTGATGCTCGCAGTGACTAAAGAAAAGCAATGTTTCCAGTATCACAACAACAAAATGCTTCATTTTACATTCTGTTGATAAGGACACTGGTTCAAAAACAATTGTCTACAGTAGCTCACAATATAATCTGAGGGTTTTCACAGAAAAAGTAAATTTGCACACATCGGTAGCTTACTCACCTTAGTGCACAGATCTGCAGATCAATTGCTGATTCCTGAACATGACATGAACCAAACTGTAGACCTTTAACCCATCTCATACTAAAGTACTTTAACGCTTTCATACTAAAGTACTAAGGAAGAGAAGTCTATTATTTAGACCCACTTAAAAGATTTTTTGGTTTGACGGCAGTGATCATATAGCTACATAACCTACATAAACATTTCAACAGATTTAATCCCACACTCGTCATTTGTCATCAATGGTTTTTTGTATGTTTTGTCACCTCAGAAAGTTGCTTGGAAACGATGCTTGGAATGATCCGGTAAAGATTTTGCTATAGTTTAATGACTGTGTACTATAAAAGGCTTCTGTAGGTGTTGTGAAGTCCTCATCTTTCATCTGCAGCTTTTATGTTCTGTGATTAGTTTTCTGTCTGTGTCTGTGTCTGATTTAGGTTTCAGTCCACATGGACCTCTTTATCGGTCCATCACCTCTAGAGCTGGGATACTCGGATCCTTTTTCGGATTCGGCTCCCTCTGAGTCCCTCAGTAAAGTGATCCGGATCTGCGAATCACTGGAGTCACTATTGCCAAATTGACAGCGGCCGGTCACATTACCATGGCAACCTGACCTAGTAGACCTATATCCACTCTCAAGTGAAAGAGATAATGGCCAAGACAAAGCTCATTCAGACATCATTTAGCATAATATTAGACCAACAAGCCTATAATGCGTCTAATAATGATTTTTATAATTAACCTATTAACCTATAATTTATATTAACCGATGAATGCACTCATGACTTGGCCGACCCGTCTCTGAGCGGCTCAGATCCGGAGGAAGTTAAGGAGCGCTAACAGGATTCAGGCTCTGACTGACGTGAGAAGACCACTAGGTGAATTCAACTTTACAGGAAGATGTAGGATAACCCTCGTTAAATCGTGGTGGTGAAGAAATTGTAAGTTATGCAACTTTTATTGTAGTAATTTATGTTGTAATGGTTATAAGATGTATAATGTGGCGGGGTTTATAACTTTCACATGATGACATTAGGACTCGACGAATCCGGTTCAATCGAGACCTCGGATTCGTAATTCGTGAGTCATTTAATGGATCCGTGTGATTAACCCGGATGAATCGTGAATCGCTCAGCTCTAAACGCCTCATTTCGATTCACATTCCTGATTCATGTCTGTATCGGCCCTTGAGCTAGGCTGCTTTTCTGTTTCGTGTTTCACGTTAATAAACAGCCTGAGTTCAGGACGCCTGCCTGCCTGCCTGTTTTCCCCCAAGGTAAATCACGGAAGCGGGTTTCCCCCGTCTGCCGTGATGGAACCAATTATTGAAATGCCTTTCCCCCCCCACAAAGTTAACCTTAAGTGTGTGAAATACTTGATAGAGCATACAACTATCAATGAAAAAAGTAAAAACTTTATGTAGTTTTACGACATATGTTTCACTTAGCTTAACTTAACTCACTTTCACTTGTTGATTATGTATGTATTACTTAGCTTTACTAGTTTACTACCAAGGTTTTGATAAATGCTGTAAATGTAAATGTAAGGTTTTAGAAAGTGAAGTGACCAAGTGAACACACCACAGCACACAGTGTGAACAGCATGGAAATTCTTCCTCTGCATTTAACTCATTCACCAAGCAAAGCAGCCAGGAACACAGCAGTCAGAGAGCAGTAGGTTGGGATGGTATCTTGCACCATTAGCAGTACTGTGATTCAAACCCACAACCTTCTAATCGCAGAGGCAACTCCCTAACCACAAGACCACCAGTTCCCCCAGGAACCCTAACTGAACCCTAAGTTTACTAAGCTTTACTGCCAAGTCTTTACTAAAGTACTACCAAGGCTTTAATAACGTAATTATCTAGACTTGATCTAGTTGTACATTCTAGATTTTACTTAATTTTAGGCTTTACTTAGTTTTACAACCACTACGAAACGAAACCCCTTAAAATTACCTTTATTTTGACCTTAATTTCCAGGAAATTAAGAGAAATTAAAGATAAAAGTGCACAGATTAAGTCTGAATAAGGGGTAAAATTACAGAATTTTCTTAAATAATAGATCCTCCTGAATAAATTCTGTAGGTTTAAGGTTAAGGGGTTCCACACTCGTGCCTTAAATACACTTTTAAGGTAAAATTAACGGGTAAGTTCCTGTGATGGGAATAACGGCGTTAAAGTAACGGCGTTACTGGGAAAAAAAGTAATTTTTCAGTAACGGGTAATCTAACCAGTTACTGTTTCCATCGTTACAACGCCATTACCGTTACTGT
>JBBPDH010000104.1:26181570-26192345 GCA_037974565.1 Clupeocharax schoutedeni
AGAGGAAGAATTTCGTGCTGTTCACACTGTGTGCTGTGGTGTGTTCACGTATGACAAATGGTCACTTTCACTTTTTTTTTTGCAGGTTAAAACATTAATGGTTTTATGTTGATGTCAAGTGACTTATTGCTTTTGCATCTCTTTTCTATTCTAGTTTTAATTTCACCTAATGGTATCAATTTGATTAGCACAGCCAGGTGTTGCATGTTGTTTAAGCCATTTGTGTGTCTGTAATCTTGTTTGACTTGTTTTTATCAGATTGGACAGGCAGACACAGGCGACCACTCTCATCCATCAGATATTTGGAGGATATCTGAGGTCTAGGGGTGAGTTTGAATTCAATTTAATAAAATTTTATTTATATAGCGCTTTTATCAATGGTCATTTTCACAAAGCAGCTTTACAAAATGAAATAAATGTGAAATAAATGTGTGGGAATGAAATGCCTCTGATGAGCTGAGAGTGATGGCGACAGTGGCAAGGAAAAATTCCCTAAGATGGTGATGGGAAGAACCCTTGAAAGGAACCAGACTCAGTCAGGGAACCCATCCTCATCTGGGTGATAACAGATACAGATGATAGAACATCATGTGTGATCTGCAGCTGAAGGTTCAATATAACAGAAGTTCTTTAAGTTAACATGAAGTCCAGATCAGCACAGGGATGAGTCTGCGGGTGCACTGTTACATATAGTTTGCCACTGTCACACTTCAGTGTAGTGAATAAAGTGTTCAATGATGTTCTGTATCAGGTCTCTCTGTTTTTTTTGGTAAGTTTTGTATCTCATGAAGTTAATTTCAATTCTCATTTCACAGTGAAGTGTCTGAATTGCAAAGCTGTGTCTGATACATTTGATCCCTATCTGGATATTGCACTGGACATAAAGGTAAGAGCATATTTAAGTTCTTTTAAAAACTCCTTCAGTAACATGAAATGATTGTATCAGAATGATGAAATACCGCTGTACTCAAGAGGCGGGAGGTTTGAAAGTAGCCAGTCCGAGAATGCTATTTATTTCTCTTAGCTGCTGATTGGCTGTTGCCCCCTTTGACACAGCTGCAGTCCCTCGTGGATCCTCTTGAGTGTTTTCATTCTTTTTAAATCCCTGGATTTTTATTTCTATAAATTAAATTAATTTGTCTGTTTTTACCAAAGAAAACTCACATACACGAATTACAGTACTGTCTATATTGGGTAATATCTGTATTTAGATTCTAGTACAAGAGTTCAGTGTAAACTATACAGTACAAATACGGGTTTACATTTTTGTGAAGGGCACTGTATTAAACGGAGTTTAAAATGAAATGAAAGTTTTGGGAGCATGTTTGGGGCATTTTCATCACAACGTGGTTTTTCACTACATTTTGTAGCTTGGAAATGAATGGATGATGCACAGTGCCATCTTCATGTTACTTGTCTGCCTTGTAGTCTTACTGTGTCAATAAATTGATCAATATTAATAGCAAAGCATGGCTATTACAGTAAAGTTCTAGACGAATTAGTTCATTTTAAACTGTTGTTGTTTTTCAGACTGCCTCGACTCTTACCAAAGCTCTTGAGCTGTTTGTTAAGCCTGAGCAACTTGATGGTGACAATGCCTATAAATGCACCAAGTAAGTGTCATAGATAGACCACTAGCTGTTGGTTAGCAATGTATGCTGAAGTCATTTGGACAAGTTTTGATTTATTCCTTTTTAACCCTGTTTCTTAATATATATTACCATATTACCATGTTGTTGACTTTGTTGTCTGTCAGTTTGTTGTTGTTTTTTTTTTTTTGAACACCATGTTTTTTTATTATACCTCATTATGAATTCTGTTTTTTTTAGGTGTAAGAAAATGGTTCAGGCCTCAAAAAGGTTTACCATTCACCGCAGCTCAAATGTCCTTACCATCTCCCTGAAGCGTTTTGCGAACTACAGTGGAGGGAAAATTGGCAAGGTATAGTCATACATCTAAGTTTTATAGGAACCTCAGACAAGTTTCTGAGCTATATGTTTATTATTTAAGTAATATGTGGTCTGTCCTCTGAACAGGATGTGAAATATCCAGAATATATTGATGTGCGTCCCTACATGTCCCATCATAATGGAGAGCCACAAACATATGGGCTTTATGCTGTACTGGTACACTCCGGCTTTAGCTGCCATGCTGGACATTATTACTGCTATGTAAAGGTTAGACTGCTCCTTTTGCTACAGTGTTAAAAGTTACACATATAGTTATATAATGAATTTCATTGTTATGATTTCATCAAATTTGTGCTCCTTTGTTTCAGGCTAGTAACGGGCAGTGGTATCAGATGAATGACGCCTCTGTGTCTGTCTGTGACATAAGATCGGTCCTGAATCAGCAGGCGTACTTGCTGTTCTATATCAGGTAGGACTGTTTCAGGTGGTACGGCTTGAATATTTTTTTGTGTGGTGATGAACTTTTTTTTGTGGTAGTGAATAAACATTTTGAGAATCATTTGGACACTTGCAGACGTTTTGTCCCCTCTTGATTTTCTTTTTAGGTCTGCAGAACTGAAAAATGGAGATTTTAAGCACATGACTCCAGGCCAGTCATCCCCTCGCCCAATTGCATCACCCAAGATGAATGGGCCTCTCACAGCCTCCACGTCCTTCATTGGGCCACAGCTGCCTCCTCACATGTTAAAGGTACAGCAGTTCATGATGTGCCTGAACAGCGTCGGTCCCAAGCTGTATCGTGGAATTTGGCACAGATTGTTATAATTATTCAAAAAGACCAGTTTTACTCCCCCTTTTACAGATCCTGTTTAACAAGCCGTGTTTTTTTTTTTTTTTTTTTTTACAGAATAACTTGTATGTCAATGGAAATGGCTCCTCAAAGGATTACCTCAGTGGCTCAAAGTCCAGCAGCAGCAGTATTTTTAATAGTGGCATGACCAAACCAGGCTCCAGTCTGTCTGTCTTTTCTTTCTCTTCGCTGTCCTCTGCATCCTCTTCCTCCACGGCTCAAATTCCGCACATCCCGGAGCCACCAAAGAGGCCTAAACTGACCTTTCTCATTGGACAGGGGAAGACAGCACAGCCTACCCGTACCCAGTCATGCACAAGCTATTCAACCTCAGTCTCTCATGCTCACCCACAGCCCTCATCCTCTTCATCACAGTCTACCTCAGACCTCCAGCCGCATGTCCAGGTTAATGGAGCACCTGGCAGTCACAGCACTGCGTCCTTCCTGGTTCCCTACGGCCAGGAGTCATCTGAGGAGTCCGACCAAGAGGGCGGAGTTTTGGACAGTGGTATTGCTAAGCCTTACAATGTTGCCAAGGCAACCAATGGGACAAATGGAATGAATAGTTTCCATTGCCATAACTCCAAGACCAATGGCTCTAATGGATTCTCTGTCACACACATGCATGAAAATGGATCAGGGGATGTTCACAATGCTCAGAATGGACATCACAAAGTCAACGGATTCAGTCAGTCTGACAAGGTATGAATAAACCGGAACACATCTGAATAAGGTGTTTATAGCACCTTTTGGCACTGAAACATTAATTTGAATTGCAAGTAGTACATAGTTCTTCACATTGTTAAACTGAAGTACAAGTAAGTAGCTTTAACAATTTTGCTTTTGCTGTTCTTCAGGCTATAGGAAGCATAGCTTCTGTATCTTCCGTCATCAGCCCCTCTAACAGTTTGGGCGCTCAACCCAGACCAGGTGCATCATGGTAAGTAGTCACAAGCTTTGTTCATTCAGATCTTTCATATTGAATGTGTACCACAATAGAACTTTTTCTTTCCCTCTTTGTTCAGCTTCAAGCCTATGTGTTCTGATGATCCTCTCTCTCCTTCGCCGATCACCGAAAGGGCTAAACTACTGCGTGACCCTGTTTCCCAGAATGCCACACTTCCACCTGGTGCTGAGTCAGCCACAGGGATATTGGCTAAACCAAAAGATGAAACTTTTGACAGCCAGGCAGCCTTAACAGACTGGGCTCAGTCAGTTCGCTGCCCTAGCCTCTCAGCAGTGGTGGACACCACAGGCCCCATTCAGACCAACCAGTCCAGCCTTAGCCTGCGAGTGAATGATGGACATACAGCTCTAAATGGGCCAAAGGTATCACCAGAGACTTCAAGGCAGATTAATGACTGCAAAAAAGAGACTACAGAGGTGAAAATGTCTCAGTCAGACATACCTGCTTTTCGAGAAGGGAGGAGACCGGTTGAGGTGCGAGAGAGGGACAGAGATAGGGATGTGGAACGGTCTCATGTTTTTGCTGCCAGAAAAGACAGAGACAGAGAGAGGCACCGGCATTACAGAGAGCGTGAGCAGAGGAGCCGAGAACGCTATGGACATGGCCAACGGCTGGACAAAGACTGTCACCCGACAAGGGAGCGCTCACTCAATAGAGAAAGACACTACCGAGAACGATCAGTCGATAGATACAGGGACAGACACACAAACTACCGCAGAGACCACCATTACCACCACAAAAGAGACAGAGAAGACCGCAACTGGGATCGGGACCGAGATAGGGACTGGAGGTACCAGCCCAGTTCATATGACGCTCACTCACGCTCCTCTGGCCACCACTATCGGGATGGGGGCTCGAGCCACTGGCGCCGCACGACTGAGAATGGTCGCGACAGGTGGCACTACAGTGTAGAGGAGAGCAGCTCTAGAGTAAAGCCCTCCCCCTCACGCTCCATCACCCCGACATCCAGACACTCCAACAAAAAACGCAGCCTGTCGGACGACGGTGAAGCGTCTGAGGAGTGTAAGGCCAAGAAACACAAGAAGGCGAAGAAGAAGAAAAACAAAGACAAGCACAGGTGGGTCTCTTTTTCTGAGAACTAAATTAATTACCCAGGTCAACAGGGCAAACTCTTCAGAGATGATGTGGCTTTTGTAGTGTTTTTAATGCCGATTTAAAAAAAAGGTTTTTCCAGCACATACAGTTTTTGTCTCGAATCTAGTTATGTATTGCATGATAGTTAGTATAATTAGTATATAGTAATAACTGACTAAGCGTTTTCGAAGAAACAGTGGTGTCTGACTGACACTGATCGTTATATCTACGCCACAGTGTGGCCTGTCTGACTCCACACTGAAAAAACTGAAGCAGTTCTTGATTGGTGCCTGTCATGCAAGTCTAGTGCAAATCCAATATTACTCTTAATTTTTAAAAAAAAATGAGGTGAGGGGGTGTGGCTTTTTCCTGGCAATATATAAATGTTCATATATTTGTGCTAAATTAGACAAAACTATAATTTACTAATTTTGTAACATACATTTTAATATAAATGTAAATACAGCCTCATCAGTTAATTATCAGGTTTAGTGAATGTGTTAGAGGAGGGCAACCCTCAAACTGTGCTGGACCCCTGGCTTATGCCAATGAAAACAGCACATAGCAAAGAAAACGCACATGCATGAATTACAGTACCGTCTGTACGGGGGTAACATCCGTATTTACATAGTTTAAAATAAAAGAAAAGTGATATATTTATATTTCAGGGGCATATTTAGGGTTTACACAATGAAAATCAGTATTTATTATTATGATGATTTTAATAATAATAATTTTAAAAATGATTGGTCGCTTTAATCCTATAGGACCTCAGAAAGAGATTTGTCTGACAGGAACGGAGACAGCAGCCACAAAAAGAAGAAAAAGAAAAAGAAGAGGAGGCATGACGATGAGGAGAGGGCTCATGCAGAGGGCCATTCCACCCACAGCTCAGATGAGCATGATTGGAAGGCCAAAAGCTTCGTGGAGAGAGGGAGCCGCAAGCGCCGGAGCAGCTCTGACCGAGAGGATTCTCCACACAGCGCAAAACGAGCCTGCACTGAGGGCCGTCTGCAACTTAATGGTCACACAGGTGCATAACATCGCCTTTATCATGCTTTGAATGTAAAATAGGTCACTCAGAATTGCTACAGTGGACAAAAAAAAGCATACACTCTCTTGGAAATATTAATAAACTTATATTAATTTGTGCCCTACAGATAATGGCATAAGCCATTACAATGGAAGTGTTCATGGATTTCCAGCAGCAGAGGGCAAAGCGGAGACACAGGCACTGGAGTTGTGAGTAGAATAGACTCTTCTTCAGGAACTGTAGTGCAATGAAGAGTTAACTGATTACAATCATCACCATACTGTCACAGGATGTCTTAATACTCAGCCATCCTGTAAAAATTCCTTTTTTTATTATTCTAAGGAAAACATCAGTAAGAAATTGGTAATAAATATATGAATACATTTATTCAAACAGGCCCTTGTTACAGTGCAGTTTGTGCAGCTTTACACTGTTCATTGAATTAGATCTTCTTTTTTTTTTAAATAAATATTTATAAAACAGTGTATAGTCAGTAAAGCAGATGATCACACTAGCATTAGCCTTTTACCCACCCTTATCAAATAGTGCCCTAATGAGGCTGCATTTCCTTTAACTTGACTTCTGTTTCTGCAGGAGTTCACAAATGTTCAGTAAAGAGAACAATATTCTGCCTCAAATCTAAGGTGAGAGATCCTTCGGTATTTCACGACACTGTAGATGTTTATTGCAGTCACATCACTTACGCGTTACTCCTCCTCATGTTCCTGCTCTTTTTCCCCACCAGGATTTGGAACATCATGGACAGAAAACAGAAAAACTACAGCTTCAGAATGAGCTCTTGTAAAATAAAAAGGGTGCTTTAATGTCATACTGTGTTTTTACCACAAAGGAAATTTTAAGGATTTTTTTTTAAGGTTTAATGGCTTTTTTTCTCTTTTCTTTTAAATGTTAAACAAAAAAAGGAAAAAACAAAAACAAATATATAATATATACAATTAAAACAAAAGAAGAAGCCTGGAGCTTTAACATCAAAATTGCTGCTCAGAAATAGACTCAGGACTTTCTCACTTGTGAAGATGAGACACATTCTCCCTTTAAGGACGAGTACCTGAAAGTGAGAGAACTCCACTAACATGCTGCATAAGAGGAGAAAGACTGCCCTCGTCTCCCGGCTGCGAGCTATGATGTCACCGTTCACACATATCTGTTCTGGACCCGAAGGAGCAGACTTTGCTGTTGTGCACTTACACCACAGTTAACCTGGACACACTTGAGGACACCTTTACCATTTCCTTTGCTTCCTCCTCCCCTTTTCAGCTCAAGTCATTCTCCAGGAACCACCTTGTGGCATTTTTGTCCTTTTCACTGTTTTATTAACCCATCATCATGTATGGCTGTGGATTCATTTGTGGACGAGGTGTCTTTGTTTTTAGAGTTTACTTGTCAAAAAAATACTGTGAATTTAAGTTGAACTGTACTATCAGTTATTTGTTTTCAGTCCTGTATCAGGAGTTCACTATAGACACTTCTTTTAGTAAAAACCACTCAGCATAATGTAGGCCATGTTAACTTTCCCCACCTTTTTTTCAGCAAAAGGAAGTGAAATAGGTATATTCATGTTTTACTGTAGCATGTCAAATTAAATTTATACATTGTACATTATATACTGACTGAGGGAAAAGGCCTTAATGTCTACAATTGTAATATTTTCTCTCAGTATGTTTACAGATTTTTTGTTGGGATGAATGGAAATGTATGCGATGATTGGTCGAGTGTTTGGCTTTGTATAGGGGTGAAGTCGGTTCTCCCCTTTTGGATTAAAAAAAGAAAAAGACTCGTATGTTTGCAGTTTCACTGGACGCTATTTGGTAACTCGGATTCATGCTAAGCTTAACTGTCCTTGGTTATCTTAAACATCACATATCCTTTTAGTGTGCATTTAAATGAGCTCTGGAAACAATTCCAAAGGAGCAGAAGATGAAACACTAACTTTAACATGATCAGTCTTAGAACTGTGCTGTACTCTGAATGGGGTTGATATAAATGTGAACATTATCTGAATGGTCTTCCTGATATCACAAAAAGCTTTAAGGTTATACTAGTTAGTGATTATTTGATTTTCTTTGATTTATTATATTAATATTTGTGTCTCCTTGCATCTATGCTGACTTTTCCACCTATGCTGAGCTTCCCTTTGCAGTGACTTCAGTTATCAAGGCAGACCAACACAGTTAAACATTTACTTCGCATCATTTGAAATCAACATAGTAAACAGGCTCTGTCCTGAACTATGGATATCTTTTTGGTGAGATTCCGGATGATTATAAAGGATTAGATTTGAACTGGCTTTAGTTTGTCTATATATTAGCCAATATAATATTTAATATAAAACCAGGACAGACACTGGGCCTAATGCTCAAAGCATAAGTCCCACAACCAGCACAGGCATACATCCTAGCTAACAAGAAACACCAGTAAGAAAAAAAAGACCATTGAACATAAACATATACATAAATAAAAGCATGTTACTTCATATATACTTTCCTTGATGTACACTGAGCACAAAATGTCAAATATTAAGAAATGCAGAATGAATGAGTGTGTAAAGCAATATTCTTGAGATTTGACATCCATATTGAATGAGTCCTGCAAACTGATAAAACCATCTTAAACAATAAGAAAAGGGATTAACTTGAGGATGTTTGGTCTGACAGCAGTTGCCCTTTCTTGCTTAGACTTGTAGCAATGATGTCTCAATAATAATAGAGCCAAAAAGAACCAGTTTTGATTCTCTAAAGAACGTTTCAGTGGTTGTATATAGCTCTTCATTCCAAACAAGCAGGGGCACACCTGATTCTATGGCATTAAAACCTGCAGTTGCGCCAGCCCTTTACGAATAACACCAGACACCTTTACACTATGCAGTACTGAAAATACATACTTGTCCAAGAAACCCAGATGTAGTCAATCAGCAAAGATGTTTAAGGAGGACACTTCATATTAACTGAACAAAACTCGAGAAACTCTGGTCCAAAGCCGCTGCAGGCAGCCAACAGAGGGCAGCGTGGTCAATGGTTTCTGAATCAGTGGGGGTTGTACAATTGTATAAAGGGGAGGGACTATTTTACAATCAAAGCTGTCCTTTCTGAAATACAGCAACAGCTCATAAACAACCTATACACAGCGGAACATCTACCACTCCTGTAGTCCATTCTTCTGCACAAAAAGTCACAGATCAGCAAATCACAATGAGGTATGTACCAACCGTGGCAGGCTGTGCCTGCTGAGATAGCTGTCCTCACTGATGCTAAAACCACCAGTTTCTGTCCCCACTATTAACCCCCTTCAGCCTTGGGGTTGCAGAGTTCTTAAGACCAGTGGACTCTCCATTGGAGCAAACACTCGGGCAGCGGTCATCCAGCTCTCACTTCTTAGTGGCCACCCGCCGCTTTCGGGTCGCCAGCATTTCATAGAAAGGGTCTCTGCTGATGCTGGCCCTGCAAAGAAACAGAGGGGCAAAGTAATTAATGTCTATAATCTCGTTTCACCGGCTTAGAAACTGCAGTGGACTGCTTTCAGCATGCGTTCACTATTCACACTATTCACGTCTTTATTGTACTTACAGTGCCTTGCAAAAGTATCCACACACCCCACTTGGCATTCTCTCTATTTTGTTACATTACAACCTGGAATTTAAATTGATTTTCAATTTGTTTTTAAGTGATGGACCTATTAATTAATTAAGTAATGGACATATGAAAATATTTTTAAAACATTTAAATTATTCAAAAAAAAAGTACAATTGAAAAGTGGTGCGTGTTTTCACCCTCTTTGCTTTGAAGCCCCAACCACTACCTTCAAAAGCCACTTAATTAGTTAAATAAGATCCACCTGTGAGCAATCAAAGTATCAAATGATCTCAGAGCATAAACACTTGCTCTGATCGTCCCCAGAGTCAACACCAGTGCAACACCACTACGTAAGAGTTAGTGACAGATCAGGTTTATTAAAAAAATCACAAACCCTGAACATCCCAAGGAGCACCGTTAAATCCATTAGTTGAAAATGGAGAGATTATAGCACCATAGCAAACGTGCCAAGAGAGGGTCGTCCACCAAAACTCACAGACCCAGGAATGGAGAACATTGATCAGAGCAGCAACCAAGAGGCCAAAGTTAACCCTGGAGGAGCCATCTCTGCAGAGATGGGATTATCTGTCCATAGGACCACTATAAGCCCCACACTGCACAGAGACGGGCTTCATGGAAGAGCTGCCGGGAAGAAAAGGCAGACCATTTTCCAAAAGGTGTATTGGAGACTCCTAAAACATGTAGAAGGAGGTGCTGTGGCCCTTTTTGGCCATCAAGGACAACACTATGTCTGGTACAAACCTAACACCTCTCATCAGGCTGAGAACATCATCCCCACAGTGAAGCATCGCAGGGGTAGTATCATGCGCTGGGGATGCTTTTCATAGACAGGGACTGGGAAACTGGTCAGAGCTGAGAGAAGTTCTTGAGGGAAATCTGTTTGAGTCTTCCGCTGCAGGATGTTCAAAATGGAATCACTGAATCACCGAAAGCAGAACAGCATCTCGAGGTGAAATCATACATGTACGGTAGTTAATATTATCATCTCACTCTTTTATAAATAGGTTAAATGTTACATAAATTCTAGACAAAGGAGTTGTTGTACTTGTAGGGCCATTGTTAAAGGTGAACTGCCATGAAAGGCCGAATGAGACATGCCAGTAATTCAGTTTGAGGGTGGACAAACGGACAAATTTGTTAATTTCATATTTTCATGCAACAAACCACAAGACAGCTACCTTGTGATAAAGTCTCCTTCACCCTAGTCTCAGCGTCAGACATCACGCCCACGGAGCGTTGGCTAAACGTCTGCTGCATATGCTACACTTAACTGGAAACACTTCAGGAATGTCAAAGTCGTCTCTGATTG
>JBBPDH010000104.1:26202966-26220705 GCA_037974565.1 Clupeocharax schoutedeni
TGAATGTGAGCGTGAATGGTTGTCTGTCCCTATATGTGGCCCTGTGATGTGCTGGCGACTGTCCAGGGTGTACCCTGCCTTCGCCCATTGTAGCTGGGATAGGCTCCAGCCCCCACCCCCCACCCCCGACCCTGAATGCAGGAATAAGGGGTAGATGATGGATGGGATGGATGGATGGATTGAGGCTGTAGTTTTATCTGATAGATTTGCTGCTTTGTTCATTTTGATGACTTAATTCATTTGTCTTTTTCACGGTGTCAGCAGAGGATGGCAGAGCAGACCCAAACCATACTAAAGATGCAGCTTGAGTCATTAGGTTCCCAATTAAACCACAGTAGAACATTCATAAACCAAAGCAGCCCAAGTGCTGGATCAGTTAAATAAAAGGTTAAACTCTAAAGTGAAAGCCAAAGAAGAAACAGCAACTATATTAGTCACTAACATAGAGCCAAATAAATGCCCTCATTAAGATGCTCTAATCTGAAAGAAGGCCTATTAAGATTGTGAAATTGTAGCTGGCAGTTCCTGTTTTTTGTTTATTGTGTGCAACTATTGAAGTACAAATTCTGCTTTATAGTTGTTCTGATGAGAGCTGAACTGTTGCCCCTCAAATGGAGAATTAATTAACATAAAAAAAAAACATTACTCACTGCTGCCATCTAAAGGTATCAATTATTAACATCGTATAATCAGAATCAGAATCGCGTTTATTGGCCAAGTATGTATGTGAGCGAACACATACAAGGAATTTGACTCAGGTAGATGGTGTCTCTCAAGTACAACACAGTAAAAAACAACAACAATAGTTATAAGATACAATAAACAATATACTGAGCAAATATTCATATATAATCAAACATTGTTCATCGCTGCCCTCTAAAGATGTTAATAACTTACAACACATTAACAGACTTTGCTCAACTCTGTCCTAATAGAAATTACTCCGGAAAGCAGAAATCTATTAAAATTTGACTTAAATATGCAAATTGAGTAATTTCTATACAGCTTGGGTGGACTTCTAATCCTAAACTCCTATCTTTACAGATGTGGGTTTCAAACACTACGTGAACGACTCGCTGATGAGATTCTTTGATCAGTGCAAAAAATTTGTTGAAATTGTTGAGAACAACAAGACAGCTTTGAAAGAAGTTGATATTTTCAAGTCCTCTGTGGAGATGGATGCAGTCCGGGGGAGGATAGCCAGTCGCCTGCAGATTCCACACAGCCAGATTACACCAGGTTCTCATCATTTTCTGAGTGATGTCTTTGTGTGGACTCTTATCTATTCTGTAATTACACATTTGTGTCTTCTACCATATGATATCAGTAGAATTCATCTACTGGGACTGTTGATATAATACTTCTAAAGAGAATGTCCTTTTACTTTGTTGCAGATTTGGTTGAGGCAGCTTTCTTCCTGTGCTCTTATGAGTTTGCGATCAAGTCTGAGAATTCCCCGTGGTGCAATTTACTGGATACGACAGATGCAGAAGTATGCACATTCCACACTGAAGCTCTTAAACCTTTGTCCCGTACATGTATTTCCGAGTAAAATACTAGATCAAGATGGTGTTTGAGCTACCTACGCCTGTCTCTCGGTGATAAACATGATAATGTGACCCCCCCCCCCCACTGGTACATGTTTCCGGGACACAAGTACAAATGTCTGATTTGAAGTTGATAATGATTAACTAATGTATTATAAAGGTCCTGTCTGTCTTTTTGGCCATTTTAAGGTCCTTGAATATAAAAATGATCTAAAACAGTACTGGAAAAGGGGATATGGCTATGACATCAATCGCAAATCAAGCTGTTCCCTCTTTCATGACCTCTTCAGGCGACTTGACCAGGCTTCGTATGATTATAGGTAAGACTCTCTCAACTGTACTTTAGACCTATGAGGGCATTTACTTTACAGTTGCACTTATGGGCCGATGAGCTCATTTCTTTTGTATGAGGAGGTTGGGTGTAGGGAGGCACCGATAAAAAGCCTGTTTGACCAATGTCCACTTCTTGGCTGATTGTTATTGGGCATTTTTTAGCATGAAACTCTGCCAAACATTTTAAATTCTTACACTAAAAATTAGCTGTCTGTTTAAGAATGACCTTCCCAGGGCAACCATGCTGTAGATGAAGTGAACACACCACAGCACACAGCATGAACAGCACAAAATACTTCCTCTGCATTTAACCCAGGGCAGCAGGAACACGGCACCTGGGGAGCAGTGTGTGGGACGGTACCTTGCTCAGGGTGCCTCAGTGGTGCCTAGAAGTCTTGGGAATCGAACCCGGACGTTCTGGTCGCAGGGCAAGTGCCCTAACCACTAGGCTACCAGCTGCTAGGTGTAGGTTAATATAGTGTTATGAGTCTTAATGCATCATGTTGTTGTTGCTCCTTCTGTGTGGAAGTCTACTGTGTTTAGCATAATTGTGCAGCAGTATTCACACGCAGTGCTAACACATTTACCTGGCTTACATTAGTTTCATCATAAAGTCGCTCACAGGTCAGTGGAAGAGTTTGCCGATTCTGATTTTGGCCAGCTTTGATCTGTATGATCTGTATGATCAAAGCTGGCCAAAATCAGAATCAGCAAACTCTTATTAAATAGGCCCTATTAGCCTATTTAAGGAAACACCAAAATAAAAGGTACATTTTCACTGAAGTACAAGTTACAGGCCCAAAACACAGTGACCCTCAAATCCGGCTTTGCTGTGTACCAACCAGGACCAGGAGTGTTACAGAATGTTGACCTTGTGAGTACTATATTAACCATCCTGTCATCATTATAACCTGTCGAGCCAGTTAGAGTGCCTGTGGAACATGATCTCTGCTTCTTGGCACAGATGAACAGGAATGATAAATCTACTGTTCTACTGTAAATCTACTGTTTTGACTGTTTTGGCAGTATGTAAAAAATGTCATGATGCTGATCTTGTTAGAGGGGATTTGGAAAGTTCCCATTACGAACCACTTTGGGTTCCTTAATATAATTTTAAATAAAGGGGTTTTAATTTCTTTTATTTTTAAAAGAGACTTCATCTTATCTTGTTAACTGGTCAGGTTTGGAGAAGTGACGAAGGCAGTCAGCATCCAGGTGGGCCATGCTGAGACCCTGCTGCCTCTCCTCTCTCTGATGGGTTTCTTCAAGGATGAAACGCCACTAACCACAGAAAACTTCTCGCGGCAGCACAGCAGGAAGTTCCGCACCAGTCGGATTGTGCCTTACTCAGCGAACCTGCTGTTCGTCCTGTACGAGTGCAGTGACGGACTCAGACTCCAGTTCTTTCTCAATGAGAATCCAATGTTCTTCCCCAACATTAGTCTCTCCGCTCCGCTGTATGAAACCGTGAGGAACCACTACGCGGATCTTCTGGACGGGTGTGATTTTAAGAAGGAATGTGAGATACCTGATGTTAAGCTGAAAAAGACTGAACTATGACTTGGACATGGGTGTGGGCGTGGCCCCGAGGGTGAAGAGTGCTTGTACTGTAAGTGGCGCTGAACCAGACCTCGATGATTTTTTCTATTCTTGACCGTTTTCTTAATGTTCCATGTTTTGTATTTTAATTGCACAAGTAAGGTCTAACCAAATGAGACCAAATTGGGTTTGTGTGCTTTATTTATTTATTTTTTTGTTGCGTGTGGTTATTACTGATTTGCCAAATCAAAGAATTCTGATTCTAAGGTACCAAATATTTTTGTGACTTCGGGACCTTCCTTTATATTTCTTAACTGATGTGATGATCTTGTTATAAATTAAACTTTTCTTGCTCACAACCAGGATGTGTTTTATTTTTATCCTGTTCAGAGCTTGCTTTGCTTTTTAGTTGTTAATTCATGTGTGTCCGACACGCCCTCTTTTTCAGATATTTGGCAAACACAAATAAAAGCAATCCGCGTCTCGTTTTCTCAAAGACATGCTCCTTTCGACATGTCTGACTTGTATGAATGTACAGTGACGGTCCAAAAACCCCAAATCAAAACCGATTTGATGATGATATTGCTCTAGAAAGCATGGTTAAATGGGGGGGGGGGGCATGTTTCAGCTGTCTGGAAAATATTCTTCTGAGATTTCAAGTTTCCCAATCAAGCGTCCTTGCACACATCAGAGGAGCATCAAACGTCATGTGGTGTGGTGAAATGTGCTGGATTCCATGATTCAAGCAGGGTTGGAGGCATTTCCACTAAATCTGTGATCACTGCTGAAGTGATGGTGTCTGCTTGTTCCTGGTGGTTTTATAATGAAAAAAACTGTCAGTAAAGGTTATGTTTTCTGAAACAGGACCTGTTCAACAGGAAACAGCCATGTCTAATGTTTACACTTCAGCCAGCTCTTAAGAAGCAAAATCATCAGATAAAATTCTTTTTTTTTTTGTGAATAATGAATTTAGTCTGTATTCAGGCCTTTATGGATCCCACCTTAAATGTACGTTCTGTGTACTGTAGTGTAGGAGCAAGGAGAAAGGTACATTTAAGGCATCACTCAGTAATGTAGTGCCAGCTTTGCCACTTTTACAGCTTAGTAGGAGGCAAAACCATCAATGTTTGGTCTCCCGTCTAGACCTTTTGGATCCCATTGTAAATTAAACCTGTGTGTGTGGTTTGTTGTGTTTATGATCGTCTGTTTGTGTATATGATTTAGTTGTTTTGCCACTATAAACGTAGCCTGTGTGTGTGTGTTTGTTTTGTTTGTGTGTGTGTGTGTGTGTGTGTGTGTGTGTTTGTTTTGTTTGTGTTGTGTATGTGATTGTGTGTTACCGGCTACAGTAGGAGGTCGTCCCTCTGACGTGTGAGGAGGGCCTTCCCAAGGACGGCAGGAAGAAAAGTTTCTGTGCTACGTGTACAAGCTTTTCCACTCCCCCGTCTCCTCCGCTCGCTGATCTTCACCTCCAGCCTCCGTGTCCTCCTCCTCCTCCTCATCTTCGGCTCCGAGGTGCTGCACGGCGACCATGTCCGGGACCAAAAAGCAGAAAACGGTGAGAGCGCTCTCAGAAACTTTTAGCTCCCTCTCTCTCTCCTTTTCTCGCTCTTTCTGAGGGGACAGATAAAGATCGTGTTTCCTCTTGGATTTAAGTTGAGTAGGATGTCAGGACTGTGTGAAACTCTTACTCTGGAGAACCTGCTGAACCGAACCGACCGAGTCTGTCCGTTTCTTCTGCTCGTTCCTCCGGGACTTCTCGGTGAAGTGGGTGTCGAGGGGGGTTGGAGTTAAAGAGCTGTGTTTAAATCTCCGTTTCGCGTAGTTTCAGTTCGTGTATTTAAGTTTTGCAGCACATTATAACGCGCTGCTGTGGGTTACAGGTGCTGGAAATGTCTGTACTACATCCCCCAGTAACGAGTCACAAACGCCTTCACTCACAAGCACAGGCATTAGTTTACTCTGTCCTTTAGCTGCTCTATTAACTCTTAGTGCGCCTTCTTACTGTGATTCGTTTTCTCTCTTCTCTCTCTGTCTCTGTCTCTCCCTGTTCGTCCGTATCTCTCTCTCTCTCTCTCTCTCTCTCTCTCTCTCTCTGGGTTTCTGCTTGCTTTGCCAGTTTTACAGTGAACCACCCCGAGCTCGTCACAGTGTTGGTTGTGTCATGATGAAATAAGCACTTTTCTGTGTGCGAAGATGAAGTGGGGACATTGTGTGCGGGATTCAGAAGAGTTCCTGATGGACGCTGAACCTATGGAGAAAAGAGATGGAGGGAGAGTGAAAGGCTGAAAGAAATATGGCTGTGCTCCAGAATGCAGCTCCAGTCTGGCCACCTCTCCACTGGTCAGCATGAATAGTCCTGTTTGTTCCAGCCGTCCACACAGAGGCCCCTCCCTTGTGGCTCGTACTTTTTTTTAACCTTGGTAGCTGTGCTGACTGTGATACATTCACAGGAGATTTCAGAGGCATCAGTGGTAAAAAAGCCAGCCAGTGTGTCCGGTTTCAGATCCAGAGCAAAGCACACATTCAGTGAGATGACTGCGGTCTAAGGAAAATAAGTCTGGACTGAAGTTTCTTCTTTGGGCTAGAAGGCCAGACCCCCACGCTGAAGAGCCATTTCTCCCTTCATTATTCCACAATTCCGACAATCTTTCTTATTCCATAGTTCATTTGATACATTTAGCTTTTACATTTACACTCGCATGCATTTTTGGATCTGTAGTGTTATTACTGAAGTCTGTTTGATTCGTAAATGGTTCAGTTCAACTCAAGATTGTTCCATATTGCAGGTGATTCCTGAGCGATAAACTCTATTTGTTATATTTGACCTTTTTACTCAGTTTAAAAACTCTTTACTCAGTTTATACCAATAGTGGCAGTCCTACTTTGAAAACTGTCCGGCCAGTTGTTCCAGCACAATCACCCAGGGGTATGTTCTAAGAGGGTGGAGTTTCTTAAACTTCAGATTTTACATAACATTCACAAAAATGTTGCTGCATTGTTTGCTGTTCTTTATGGTCAGAGGTCAGAGTTATGTAAAATGCAGTGCTGGTGCACAGAGGCTTGTATGTTGGTGGTAGTGAGAGTGTTGAGGTCATTTGCCGTGAAGTAGTTTTTGAATAACTTTGAATTAAGGAGCAGGACATTATGCAATGAAAGGACTTGGCTGAAATGATGGCACTCTTCCAACACTGGAATTTCCTGTTGGTGCTTATTTTGTATAATTTTGTGAAAATGTCTGGAAGAGCGGTCTGAAGTCAGACTGTTAAGCAGATGTGGAAAAATACCTGTTTTGTTAACTTTAGTTTTTGCCTGAAACTGTGATTCTAGAGTTCCCTAAAGGTTTCATGCGTTTTGTTGTTTCCCGAAGAAGCCTAATTGAACTGAATAAGATGTACTCCTCTGATGTTCAGTGAATACAGGACCGATTGGTATGAATCCCAGATTTAGTGAAATGGTTTCTTGACTGATAAACCAAATCTGATCCCACATTCATTCATTGTTGTTTTTTTTATCTCTATCCATTTGTCTAGGTTTTCCAGAGGGCAACCAACATTGTGTACCAGGCCCACCATGTGAGCAGAAGCAAACGAGGCCAAGTTGTTGGAACAAGAGGAGGCTTTCGAGGCTGCACTGTCTGGCTGACAGGTCTGATTTACTAATATTTACCCAGAGTGAAACCTTTACCCAGCCACATAAAGCAGGAGGCCATTAGAGATGGCATGATACTGCATTTTTCTATAATTACGGGAGCACGCGTGTATGTGCAAAAACGCGTTATTGTGTTTTGTTTTTAAAAAAGCCTAAAATTTTTATAGTGTATCCTAAATATGCCCCCAAACATGCTCCCAGAACACTTTACATTTCATTTCAAACTTTTAACATTTAAAGAAAATGTAAAGGTAAATAACCAGAGTCAGAAAACTTTATTGCTTAAAAAAAGGTTAGCATTAGCAGCGTGCCAAGACTCGTACACAAAAGAAACACTGAAATAACTCCCTCTACCCACAGATGGGGCACCGCTTACTAATACTATATAAACAGAGATTATTGTTGTAAATTGGGGGGAACATTTAAAACACTAAAATACGAGAACAAGACACAGAGCAGTCATGCTACATGCTACTGCTTCCTCTTCTTTTTTATGGAGGTCGACAACTTTTCAGTGTATTCTTAATTATCCAGTCCAGCGGTGGCGGTACTACAGATGCTGATCCGCGTTAAACTGAGTTTACTGTGTTCTGATGATCTCTGATAATCCCTATCAGGAGGAGCTAAGCACATTTCTAATGACCACTGTGATAACCAAAGTACACATCTCTAATAGATAGCCAATTCTTGTGACTATATTTAAGTATTGCCCAATAAAAAAAGCTATGGCATTTGGTGTAGTAGCTTTATGCAAATTCTACACTTGCTGCATGCTCTGTGCCTCTCTCTCGCTCTTCCCTTCCTCCGATCTGACCAGCATGTTTTAGCTGCCAAATCAAAGGGGGAGGGCGGGGGGGTTAGGCTTTTCAAAACGAGTGAATCAAAATAGTAAACATTTTAAATGGGTTGAAAATATAGGATGGGCCTCCTTATACCTCAGGTAGAGTATAACCTGTGTGTTAATACTGTAAATACTTAGTCATGCATGTAAACAAGAAAGTCCTACATTTGGTATATAATCAGGCTTACTGTATTTTTCCCAGTACATTATATTCTACTGCATCTTAACGGGTATTGGATTATTGCCACCTTTAGTCTTTAGTGATTAAATCTGTGTCACACTCCGTCTCATTATAAGGTGGAATAGGGTGGGTGATGGGGTAATAATGTATTCACACAATACTTCAATAAATATTCATGATGATATTAATCATCACAATACATTCACAATATTCACTCTTTTCTGGTCAGTTGTTTAAAGAAATTCTAAATAGCTCTTTGTTACGAGACATTTTTGAGAGTTTGTGTGTCGGTTTGCAAGTGCTGATAAAATCACAGTGTACCCAAAAACCTCTTCTGTAATGTAATATATGACAGTAATGATAAACACCACCATATTGCCCAGTTCTTATCTGAATCGTCTGTGTGATCACTACTCAGGGCTGTCAGGAGCAGGGAAGACCACTGTTGGCTTTGCTTTGGAGGAGTATCTAGTTTCTCATGCCATTCCCTGCTACTCTCTGGATGGTGACAATATTCGGCACGGCCTGAACAAGAACTTGGGTTTCTCTGCGTCAGACAGAGAAGAGAACATCCGACGCATTGCAGAAGTGGCCAAGCTGTTTGCTGATGCTGGCTTAGTGTGCATCACCAGCTTCATCTCTCCTTTCACCAAGGTGTGGTTTATCATTCTTCCAAAGACGTTCCATATTAGCAGTATTTCAGGATTGCACTGTAAAGGTCACACTTTTATTTGCTTTGTGTTTTGCCATGACCCACTTAAGGACCGAAATGAAGCACGGAGGATCCATAAGAGCTCAGGTCTGCCGTTCTTCGAGGTGTTTGTGAACGCTCCGCTGGAGGTGTGTGAAAGCAGGGATGTCAAGGGGCTCTATAAAAAGGCCCGTGCCGGGGAGATTAAAGGTACACACTAACCAGATCTTTTTGTGTTTTGTCTAATCTTATCTGTGAAGGACTGGTGTGGCTGCAGGGTTTCATTCCAAAGCAGGAGGGAACCTGGTTCTATTTGTATAATCAGTTAATCTCACTCTTCAAACAACTGAACATGTGTGTTCCTGCTTTGTTTAAATGAAAACCATACCACACACACACACACACACACACACACACACACATGTATATACATAACCACCACAAAAATGTTCAGTTTCTCATGTTTCATGTTTTATAGGTGCAAATGAACAACGCTGTCTCAGTTATTAAGAACTGCTGACGATATTTCTCCAAACAAAAATATTATTCTTTAAATCATCATTTTAAAGGCAATGAAAATACATAAAAATATGTTAAATGATGCAGTGTTTACAGAACAAATCTCTTGTTCACTCTTAAACAAAATGGCAATAATTACCTTTGATGTAAAGATTATCTTATCCTGTCTTATACACACATGCACACACAAACACACAAAACATATATAATTTGTTTGTTTTACATCCAAGTATCTATTCAGGGTCATGGAAGGTATAGCTGGATGGGCAGCATACCCCAGTAAATAATATGAAAATAATATGTAATGATGGTTCAGGGACACATCATTGACATTACACATCATTTAATTCCTTTTCCAGTGCTATAAGAGTGAGTGGGCTTGGCTACTTCAAATAGAGTGCTTGGGCTAATCTCCTAATGCTGCATTTTCACGTTGAACGTGGAGGATGCTTTGAAATAGCAGTTTGCCAAGATTTATCAGCCAAAAACTGAAAATACTTTCCTCTGCCAGTTGCTTGCAACTACATTTTTTCACCAGAGGGGTCGCCAAATCTCCAAACTTATGTGTTCGGCATTAATGAAATATATAGTTGTTTGAATGATCACCACACATTGCTTCTCTGGCCTCTTAGGATTCACAGGTATTGACTCTGAGTATGAGAAGCCAGATACCCCGGAACTTGTGCTGAAAACTGGAGAACTTACTGTAAACGAGTGCATCCAACAAGTGGTGGAGCTTCTGAAGGACCAGGTGGGCGTCTGTAGCAGATTGAGGACATTGATAAACATGAAAATGACAGAATAATTCCTGGTGCTGTTTGACGAAAGAAAAAAATCATAAAGGCCAGAGCACACTGTCTTGTTTACTAACGGTTCTCCGCGATTTCACACTGTGACTGAATGTGTTCTCCCTGTTCACACAGTTATTAGTTACACTATTAGTTCTAAAGAATATTTATATCACATTATATTAGAATGTTGTTGATGCACCCATTGTTGGACATTTGCATGATAATAAGGATGTATTAGATGATAATGAGAGTTTACTGCTTGCAGGGAATTGTTCCTAGTGGTGTAACTGAGGAAATCAATGAGCTGTTTGTCTCTGAAAACAAACTGAACCTGGCACTGAGTGATGCCAACGTTCTCCCAACTGTATCCATCACCAAGGTAATGTAACACGAAGCAATTCACCATGTGTTCAGTGTGTGATTCTGTTGAAATTAACAGATTTCTATATTGCCACACTAGCATGCCTGCCTTCAGCCCACACACTGTCATCATATCCTATGGTGCTAAGTAACGACAGCATTTCATTTTCACTTCACTATTTAGCCACCAAGTCACTTTTTTCTATCATGAAACAGGCCCCAAACTTGAGCTTTGTAAGTGTTTCTCAGTTTGGCATTAAAGGTAGGGGTGTAGCTGCAACACACATTTCAGTAAAAGCAGATATTACTTGGTAAATTTGATTAATTTGAATATCTCTATGCAGAAAAGCGCTCTGAGAATTTTACTAGTTGTAATCTACAGACCACTGAAACACTGTAAATCTAAATGTTATTGATGAATTCTCTGAAATGTTTCTGAATGTTCAGTTAACTCATACCAAGGCTAAGCTAACTAGCACCAAGGTGCCTAACTCCAAGTATCTAACTCTACAGCAAGGAAACAATCACAGCGTGCAGAAATGTGATCGCTAAACATCTGACAGCAAATTAAAGTGATTGTGAAGAGTGTCAGTGCAGCATGTTGATAAAGATGCAGCACTATTTCTCTGCACCACCAATAGCATGTTATGTTGCTGCGTGACTGGAGTGAGCGAATGACTGTCTGATATTTTCCGTTTTCTGTGATTGAAAAAATCTGCAAACCTGAAGTGACTGCAGACTGCAGACCAATTCTAATGAACTCGTTGCTTTGTTTGACACTGGTAGAGTATGTAACTGGCCCAAATTATTTGAAAAGTCATACACTGGCTTTGGTTATCAGTACATGTCTCAGTGTTCCTTCTGTGAATGACAACTACTTTGTCTGTTCATTTCTGTGTGTTTTTGTTGTTGTTCCAAAGCCATCAGTGTTACATAGTATAACGCCTAAATCCTAAACAGTTTATCTCTCAGTTCTCGGGGTCTTTGATGATGTAGCACCTATAAAAGCTACTGATTTCTGGTTGACAGAAGCAACATGGAGAAACCCTACAGTGGTAGTGAATCAGAAAAAACTATGCAGAAAGACTGAAGTAAGCTTCAGGCTGATTCACATTAAAGAGAGTTAAACAGGGGTAGATCACTTCATTTCTCTAATATCATTAATAGAAACATTAACACCAATGGTGCTCTTTTTGCCACTGCACAGTCACTTCAGGTTTGCATATTTTTTCCATCACAGAAAATGGAAAATATCAGACACTCATTCGCTCACTCGAGTCAAGCTGCAACATAACATGCTATTGATGGTGCAGAGAAATAGTGCTGCATCTTTATCAACATGCTGCATTGACACTCTCGCCCTTGATCGCCAAACAACTATCAAAAGTGTTTGTACTCTTTAAATTGCTGTCAGTTGTTTGGCGATCAAGGGCTGTATTACAGAAACTTCCTTTCTTAAGCACTAAGTTAAGATTGGATGATTTTTTTCAGGAGGCAAATCCTAACTGTATTTAGGAATCCTATCTCATCTTGAGTTAGGAATCCTAAATAAGCGATCATCAGTGATAGCCTTTTATATCTGTTACCTAGCAACTAACGCAACACGTGATCTGGAGAAGTCACTGTTACCTGCTGCCACTGTATGAGGCTCCAGTCCGTAACACTGAAGCGTCAGTATCTTAATTAATGTCTTCATAAGATGGATATTAAATTAAATTGTTCTGAATTTAAAGCCAGATGAACTGGCTTATATGGACAAAAGTACTGGGACAGGGCTGTCATAGACACACACTCACGCACTCACACACACTTCGCTTTGAAAATTGACTTAGGAACGTTTTTTCAGTTATGATAGGATTTTCGAGTAAGGAAGTTGCTGCAATACGGCCCCAGGTTTCTGCAAGCTGTGAAAGCTTTCTTTTTTCAGACGTGTTTCCTTGCTGTAGAATTAGATACTTGGAGTTAGTTAGCTTAGCCTTGGTATGAGCTGATTGAATGCTGGGCAGGTCCAACAGTTGGTATCTACAGAAGTGCACTCCAGCAGTACTCTCTTGCTTTTCTAACTAAGCTAGACTAACTAATTTTGCTCTTTGTGTTTCTTTCTGTTTATATTAACACTTTTCCAGTTCCCCACACATTTCACTGTCATGCTAGATGTGCTCCAAGGGGCAGAGGGTCAGGAACTCCGTCACCTTTTGCATCCATCTGTGTCCATCCGTTGTCTTATTTGATTTGTGGTGGACTATGGAACTGTCAGTCTTCAGTACAAAAGACATCACTGGTCTTCATCACTGCTGGGCTCTTATTGAAACTTGTATAACAACTTGGACAACATCAGCTGCTTTTGCTTTCTTGAACTTCCCCTGCAACTCTGGAAGAAGAGGAGACACAAGACTATTTCACACCCGTCTCCTGTTCACACCTCAATATTTTGTTTTATGAATTCTATTCTGTCAATGCAACTCCTCCCACTTGACAAATCATCATTGTATACTGTCCCCTCAGGGCAGTAATAACTAGATACCCTCCTCAGTTCATTTCCAGTTGACAACTCTCTACTCATTCTTCTTGGTGACTTCAGCCTCCCAAATGAGAAGCTGCAGTCTTGATTTGCTCTGTATCTCAAGTGTCCTCCAACCTGAGTGCAGGAGTAGCTCTGTTGAAGACAAGGACATCAAGGACATTGCCCAAAAACATTTTGGGTACCTTTCTCCATCTCTCTGACCATTCACATTCCCGCTCCAGTCCTACTCCAACCGTTCCACCACCATCTCCTCAAAGGTTCCCTGTGATTTTTGCTCCCTTTCTCCATCCTGTCATTCTAGACTCCACCCGAAGCATCTCTTTCCTGTTCTTCAGTGGTGAAAATGGCTACTAACTCCTTTCTCTGCTCTCTTTAATTTTAATTCTAGGCTTAATCTTGTGAGGAACATGTTTTCTTTGGACTACAAAGCACCTATGTGCATCACTCTGAATGAGAGCATCTGCTGAATGCTGTAAATGTAAATGCATGTTCCCAGCATCACTCTAGACGGCCATCATCAAACTCCTTCCTAAAAAAGAGAGAAACACCAAAAGATAATTAAAGGCAAAATTAAATTCTTGCTTTCTGTTGGCCACATTTTCCAAAAGGTGCAAGGTGTCTGGTTAAAGCTTTGCAGACGTATAGCTCCTGCACCAAATTGCTTCAGTTCCTGTTTCATTTTCATGCCTCAAATCATTAAATGGCTGTATACAACTAAATTTCCTTCAAATAAATAGACAAAACAGAAATAGTTCTTTCTGGGAAAAAGAAAAAAGGCAATTTAGTCCTAGTTTGGCATTTTGGGCTATAAAGATTACAACATGTAAAAAAAAAGGTCATGGATGGTGTCCTAGTGACCTCATTACAGCTATAACTACATAATTGTGGAATATCTAAACGTAGCATATAGTAGTTATGTAAGTATAGTTTAGAGAAACATATTCCTGCCTTTATATCCTGCAAGGTTGACTCTTACAGTGCTCTTGTCACTGGCCAACCCAAATGACTGCTAAAAATGCTCCTGCTGAAATTCTAACAACAAAGAAAACCCCTAAAAACTAAGAGCACTTTACTCCTATTTACACTGATGCCGAGTTACATCCAGAATTGAATTCAAAGTACAGTAAATCCCAGAAATTTATGAAAGGTTATGTTCCTAGAGAACCTGCAAATTTTTTTTTTACAATTTGCAGGTGCTCTAGGAACATAACCTTTCATAAATTTCTGGGATTTACTGTACTTTGAATTCAATTCCAGATCTAATTGGGCATCAGTGTAAGGACCTGAAAATCGTAGTTTTTTTTGTTGTGTGGTAAAAATAAATAAATAAATAAATAAATTTAATTTATAGCTATAAAACTTCAAACGACTGAAGCTTTTCTTTTTCTTTTTATGCTCATTTTATCTCCTTAGAGCACAAAGAATGGCCTGGTCTGATAGTGTGCTATACAAATAAACTTGCCTTGCCTTTACTGCCTCAGACAGCAAAAGCTTTCATTTTCATGAATTTAACAGAAATAATTGATTTGCAATGGAGCCGTGATTTAGCAACAGAACATGAGAATCTGAATTTTCCTCTTTGACTTTTTAGTTGGATCTGCAGTGGGTTCAGGTGCTGGCTGAAGGATGGGCCACTCCTCTGAAAGGATTCATGAGGGAGCGAGAGTTCCTGCAGGTCCTTCACTTCGGGACGCTGCTCGATGGTAATGATGTTCAGTATTTTAATAAAGTGTAGCCTTTCCGTTATTATGTACACTGTCAGGTTCAGTTAGAGAACATTCACTTTGTCAGCGTAACATCATTTAAAGGCCTGCATCTAACATTTTTTCCTGTAATTGATTCATATTTCCACTATTGTTAATCAGTTTGTGTCATCTCTGGTGTACTCTAAAGAAGATATCGTTTATCATACAGACTTCACTTTAAACACGTTGCAGCCTACTGTAATGAGTGTGTGCCATATGAATATTATAAGAGCTTTAAAGAGCACATCTTTATTTAACCAAATCATGCATAGGCTTTATTCTATAGTACATGTTGTCTACGGAGTAATCAGTCAAAAACTAAACTCTACTCCTAGGTGGAACAATCAACCTGTCTGTGCCGATTGTGCTGCCAGTATCTAAAGAGGACAAAGAGAGGCTGGACAGTTGTGCTGCTTTCGCACTGGAGTATAAGGGTCGTAGAGTGGCCATCTTGCGAAACCCCGAGTTTTACGAGCATCGCAAAGAGGAACGCTGTGCCAGGCAGTGGGGCACAACCTGTACTCAGCACCCTTACATCAAGGTGAGCGCAAATCTACAATCTAGCACTCAGTTTATCCTTGTGATACACAATACTATAAATGTTAGTCATTTTCTATGAGCTGTTTCTATAGAATATATGCCTAAAAGATATTATAGTGATTGATGTTTGTGAGCTTGAGATGATTCTGGGTGGTGGCGGCGGCGGCATAGTGGGTAGGATACTTGCCTCTAGACCAAGAGGTCATGGATTTGAATCCTACCATCAGCACCACCACTGGGGTCCATGAGCAAGTTGCTCCAGGGAGAGACTGCCCCCTGTAGGTAGGGAATGAAAGTCGCTTTGGATAAAAGCATCTGATAAATGCTATAAATGTAAATTCTGACTTCCTTCTCAGATGGTTCTGGAAGGAGGTGATTGGTTGGCTGGTGGAGATTTGGAGGTGTTGGAACGAATTAGATGGGGTGATGGCTTAGACCAATACCGATTCACCCCGAAGGAGCTCCAGCAAAAGTTTAAGGAAATGGGTGCAGGTAAAGTGTATGTTGAAATATGGGGTAATTTTTAATTTTAATATGTTTGTCTTTTTCTGTATAACAGCTGTGTGGTTTTATTAATCAGAAACAATTTCTACATGACTAGGCAGTTTTGGTTCCTGTGGCTTCTAACAGATGCCTGTAAATGCCCTCAGTTCCAAATGACTGTTTGTAGTGTGGATCATTCAGAATGTAACTGAAACAGTCCGGTATTCTTGGGCAGGCAGATCTAAACTGCTATTAGCCAAACAGGGAATGGATTTTTTTGTGAAATGAAAACTTTTTTTTAAAAAGCAGCCAAAGTAAAAATTTGTAACCCAATTTTCTATTAAAAGCATCATCTCTCTGCGTTTAACATATGTGATATAATGCCGTCAAAAAAATATCCGACCCCAAAATGCAACAAAAAATCTGATTAGAATGGTCGACTTGAGGTGTATGTCCAGCAATTTTTATCAAATGTGACTTGAATCTGATTGAGGGCAAAAATGGTCATATTTGTTTCCACCAGTAGAGGTCCCAGTGAGTTATTTAAATTTGACACCCTGTCGACTGATCAACTTAAGTCTGTTCTGAGAGAAAATGTGGTGCTTTTAAATGCTTTGTACATTTTTACCATAAAAATGTGTTTTTAAAGCTGTAGTAACATCCAAATGTCCTAAGGATTGCTGACATATTGTTGTACATGTATACTGCTCTCAAACAGCGCTTTTTCTCTGTGATTTAATTGTTGATTTAAAGGGACACATGGATTCCATAATCATTTCCTGATCCACAAGATGCAAGTCAAACTATGTCTCCTTTCCCAGATGCCATTTTTGCCTTCCAGCTGCGTAACCCTGTGCACAATGGCCATGCCCTCCTGATGCAGGACACCAAGCGACGCCTGCTGGAGCGCGGCTACAATAACCCGGTGCTTTTGCTGCACCCACTGGGGGGCTGGACCAAGGAGGATGATGTACCCCTGGACTGGCGCATGAAGCAGCACGCTGCTGTGCTGGAGGAGGGTGTGCTGGATTCATCCACGACCATCGTGGCCATCTTCCCTTCACCCATGATGTACGCTGGCCCTACTGAGGTACGATTGCTACAGATACAAGCTTTGGCCCGATCAGTCCACAACACATTCTTCCAATAGGTCTCTGGCTTGTCCACGTGACGAGCAGCAATGTTCTTTTTGGCGAGCTGTGGCTTTTGTTGTTCAGTGTTCTCCTGATGGTGGAGTTTTTGACTTTAGCATTAGCATTAGCCAGTGCAAGAGAGGCCTCCTGTTGCTTAGCAGTCACCCTGGGGTCCTTTGTGACCTGGTCAGCTATTACACCCCTTGCTCTAGGAGCGATCTTAGTTGGTCGACCACTCCTGGGGAGGGTAACAATGGTGGCGTCCGAACTCTTTAGAGATGATTTTGTAACATTTTCAGCCTGATGAGCATCAACCCTTTTTCTAAGGCGCTCAGTAATCTCCTTTGTTTGTGCCATTATATACTTCCACAAATATGTATCAACACTTTGATAGATTTGTGCTTTTTAATAACGCAGGATGCCCACTCACACCGCCATGTCATTCCACTGATTTTTAAACATCTGACTCTAATTTCACCTTCAAATTACCCACAAATTAGTTTAAAAAAAGTTATTATACTTTTGCCACTGACAGCTATGTAATATTGCATCATTTCACTAAACAAATAAATGGCCATGTGAAATATTATTGTCCCATTTATTTTCTGGGATCTCTTCATCTACTTTAAGGAGTTGATGTGAAGTAGATGATGATTTTCAATAAGTAAGAGAACCTGTTAATCTTTGACATGAGGAGAAAATTGTTGGACAGAGTCTATAATGGAGTCTATAATGGTGTCTATAATGGTGTCTATAATGGAGTCTATAATGGAGTCTATAATGGTGTCTATAATGGTGTCTATAATGGTGTCTATAATGGAGTCTATAATGGAGTCTATGATGGAGTCTCTAATGGAGTCT
>JBBPDH010000104.1:26238511-26251968 GCA_037974565.1 Clupeocharax schoutedeni
TGTAGGTAGTTGTGAACCTTGAGCTTACAGGGGCCCATGGCCACTGCTTGTGCATAGGGCCCAGAATTTGGTGCTACGCCCCTGACTGGGGGTTTACTGTATATTCTTCATGGCACCATATAGAATGCTTCAAACAAAACAGTCGAACAGAATAATAAAAAAATCCTGTACAAATAAGAACAATAGAACTGCATCGTCAGTATAAGTCTTTGCATGATGCATAATGATACACTAAAATACTCAGAAAGCACACTTTGCCATAAATTATCTTGATAACAATCAATATCATATTGCCCAGCCCCGGGGAAATGAGCATGATTTTACTCGTAATTGCGATAGATCTTTTTAAAGTGGTTTGCAGTGATAATATTTATACTTGTGATTATATTTTAAAGATACTCCATTATTATATTTTTAAAATATCCCCATTTTTATCATTTATTTGTATAAATACGTATAGCCTACGTATATTTATCTGCCGCTCCTTAAAGGCCGCGCCGTGAACATAGTTTCTGATATTAAACCGGTCCGGGACCCAATAAAGGTTGGGGTCCACTGTTCTATAGTATCTGCGATTACATGTAATCTCAACACTGCTCGAAGTGGGTCGTTTCAGAGAGCAGCATCCAGTTATTCTGACAGATGGCGCTAAAGAATAAAGATTTGTCTTTAAATTGCTGGAACACGGGACCCCTGTCCCGCCCCGCGGTCCAAAAGAACATTCAGTGTCCTGGACTGGGCTGAGAGTGGACACATTCAAAACTCACACCAGGCTCTTGCAGTTCACGACGAAAACCTCTCTCATGCAAACGTGTGTTCTAAGTTCTTATGGGGAATCTAAGCAGTAGCTTCTGTTCGGCCTCACTTTTTCGCTTGCGTAAGCACTTCAGCAGTTTCCTGCCCTGTGCTGCAGGACTGTCAAGCAAAGGCGGTAACTACGGACTTTCTGAGATTTTTTAACATTTCCGCCTAGAAAACACCCAGGCCAGCGTCTCGTGTGTCTTTAATGTAGCCTCCTCAAAACACAAGAGCTTGGATGACACATTGAAAAGCGAAATACCCCTTTAATAACCGAAAAACCCGCACAACATTTCAAAAGTAATCTGATGTAAAATATCGGACACTTCCCTCATTTCAGAAGACACGTGACTCTGGAACAAAAATGAGTTCGCCCGTGTGTCGTGTGTGCGCATGTGTTCCTCCGCCGCCGGTGACACAAAAATACATTTAAGAACACACAATAAATACAGCAGCCCTTTCAGTTAAACCGTGTTTTCTATTATATTCACAGCACAAAGAAGGTAATCGGAATTTCACCAGCAGCGGGTTTAGAAAAGCATCAGAGCTGGGGAACTGTTTTTCATAGCGGAAGACTCTTTCTGCCTGGCGGTCGGGTTTTTTTTTAATTGGAAGCCATGATGGAAGTTGGGCAGGAGAGTTTGTCGGTGGGGAGTTAGAGGAGAGAGTGGAGCGGAGTCTCACACGTAACCCCCTCCTTTAATTCAACCAAACTGACTTATCTGTCCTTTTAATGCTGTGGTGGAGGCTGTCAGATTTCCCCCCTCATGTTTTGGAATACCGACGACGTGGATGTTAGATTTTTTTGGCTGATTTTTTAAATTTTATCGTTTTTAAAGATGGTCTCTGGCGCTAGCTCGCTAGCTCTCAGGCTAGCAGTGCGCTAGAGCTTCACGGAGAGAGTGTGAGAATAAGAGAGTATAGATGTGTGCGTGAGAGTGTGTGTCTGTAACTGCTAGTATATTCTGGATTGGAGACGTCGGAGAGGACCCTCTCCGCCTTTTTCGGCTCCAATCACGGCGACTGCGGCGGATCCAGAGACTTGGCGAGCTTCACAGATCCCGAGACGCGGAGGAGGACCGTCTGTCTGTCCGCCTGGAGGGATTGTGGCCTCTCGGTGGGCTTTGGGGAGCAGGAGCCGGGCCTGCTGTGGCCTTCTCCTTTACAAGCGAGCGGCAGACGACTCAGGGCCGCAGGCTAGCAGGTAAAGAGCTCGACTAGGCTCTTCCAGAGGACTTCTAGTGAGCAGAAGAGAGAAAATAACGTTACTAACGAGGCGACGGCGGCGGTACTGCGCCCGGAGGCAACGATACTCTCACTTACCATAAAAACCATAAAGACTCCTTTCACAGCTATGGCTACGATCATACAGAAGATGGTCAGCCGAAACAAAAGGAGATATCAGGAAGATGGGTTCGACTTGGACTTGACCTGTATCCTCCTCTTTATTTCGCTCTCTTGTGCTCTAAATGGATGTAGGTTACAGCCGGAATGAGGCGATTTGCCCTGCTTGTTTCTTGTCCCTGGTCCAGAAGGACCAGTTAGCCCAGTGCAGTGGAGGCTCGCCAAGTAACCCATTTATCGTGTTCCTGTTCTATAAGTATTAGTATTGGCGTTGACATTTTCAACCTGTCAGGGAAAGCCAAAGTGTATTACTTCGTAGCTTGCCATCGAGTCTAGATTAATTGCTTTTTTTAGATGAAGGTCTACAATGTCACGGTGTGGTGTGAAAACTTGTTGAAGAAAGATTGCACATATAGGTCTTTTTGCTTTGAATTTGCACTAAGCGATTTTTTTCTGCGCCAGCTCGCATGCTAGTGTTGGCTGCGTTAGTCCTGATCTCAGCAGGACTCCAGTGTCCGCGTCAGGGAGCTTTCTGCTGGAAGGTTGCAAGGTAGCTGCTAGATATCCTGTCATTGTTTGCCCTGTCGTTTTGCTGTTGTGTGGTCATCGACATAGGCCGTTTTACTATCAGCGTTGAGCAGAACACGACTAGGGCTAGAGCTGGGCTTTCCTTTGCTTTGAAACAAAAGATCCATCTTCTGCGACGCTCAGAGGATCAAGTGGCCTACATAATGCAAGATTAAATTCACAATCAGTGCCACACAAAGGAGCATTGCATCAGCTGCTTGCAGAACATGACTGATGTTAAGAGCCGTTTTATATGATCAAGAATGTATAACCCTGCAACACTTGCATTGAAAATGCACTAAATCCAGTTCTGTTTCCAGCAGAGGTAGCAGTGCCTTTTTTCCTTTGTGATTGAGGAGCTTCCTCACATAGGTGACATTGAGAACGTGTAGCTAAACAGACCATTTTTTCTTCAGATCATTGCTTTCTCAAGGGAGGATATTGAAAGCTTTGTATGGGTTTTGGTTCGAGTTGAGTTTGGGTTCTTGAGGCGAAAGGCTTGGAGGAAAATCAAGGAATAGTTCCATTATTTGCATTAGGGGTGGGCGATAGGGTTTATTTATGGTTATCATGATTGCGTCACATTACTTCACTGTATGCTTTCTGGAGCATGTTGTGGATGCTGGCAGTAATTGCAGTAGAGTGACCCACTGCATGTTTTAGATGAGTTCAGTGTGATGTTGAATAAGAATCACTGTTCATAGATTTTCATAGAAAATGTGTGTAGCTGTACTGTTTTTTGTGTGTGTTCATTGCATAAAACTTTACAATTAGTAGAGTAAATGTTTTGTGAATTTAATTATGCCCACCCCTACATTGCCTGTTGGATTTCTGCAGAAAGTTTGAGAGAACATGAATTTTACCAATGCTTACGGTAACATTTTTCTATATGATTTGATTTATTGTCCTGTATCGTGGTAATCATTCGCTAGCTGAGATCGAAATGCTCAGCACGCTCCAGGCTGAATGAAGGGAATAAATGTGGGTGAAAGTCGTTGGAGTTGCAGGTCTTTTTCCATGTTCATGCAAATGTACTGCAGTAGATGGAGCGTGTTCATTACAGTCACCTCCATATCATTTTATTATTTTTTGTGAATGTGGGACCAGTGAAGCCTCATCTCGCAGTGGCCAGTATATTAATGAACCTTATTGGCATGCATTTGTCCCTGCCCACTGGCCTGCTGAATGGATCCACTGTATCTGAGTATTCTGTAAAAGGTCTCCGCTCATCCTGCAGCGAGTTCCTTTCATTTTCAGTGTTCACCCATGATTGTTTCTTGAAACTCTGCTTCCTTCATGAAATAGGAAACTGCATGTTGAAATGGGTGTTTATTTCATGTACTAGATTTTGCCGTTTGGTCCATTACCCAAGCCAGTGGATATTGAGGAGCTGTCTTTACAACCTAATTAGCTTGTTGAGTTGCTAATTGTGGCATTTTTTTTTCAGGGTACATTATCATATTACATTTATTTAGACAAAGAGCGCATGAACCTTCAAGGTCACAAGTTTCAAAAATAAAATGTTCTGACTCCAGTGGCTTTTTATGAGTACACATGTTTGATCACTCGGACATTGGCCAGATGGTGTTATTGAAATTATAAGCTATTGTGGACCTGTTGACGGTTCTAAGGCTGATGGTGCTGGTGTCAAGGTATGATCCATTTTATCTTAAATGCATCAATATTTTTTCTTTCTTTTTTTTATTTTTAAAAAGTGCTTTTATTTGCGCAGGGCCTCATGCTAGTGTCTCATGAAGCTGTTTCCTTGTTCGAGGTCAAGTATTCTAGCAGGCTGGCGGTTAACTTTCCTCCTGACTTCAGGCACATTTCAGTTGTACAGTTTTTTAGACCGACTGAGTGATGTAGTTTAGAAACTTTGTTACAAAAGTAAACAGTTGGCATGAACTATTCACTGTAATTGGTTCCTGTAAGTTCATTTATTATGAGCTTGTTTGGTCAGTATACAATGTAATTGCCAGACAAAGAACATGGTAAAGTGTAGGCACTGTCTGCATGCCCTGTGTGACCGCCAAAGCATCTGTGATTGTCGGAATCATTAGTAGCATGACGAGGTTTGCAAGTGCAGTTTCTGTGAGCTGTTTGCTACCGACAGGGTGAGTAATGCCACTTGGAATTATATTTGTATCGGTGTTTGATTAGGATGGTTTGGATAATGTTGAAAATTAGTGCTGAGTAATTATGTTTTTTTTGTGTTAACAGTTTGAGTGCAGTTAGTTTACATTATTCATATACATTATTGTTAACAGCTTTTTAGGTGGGAAAATGTCAGCATTTTAATGCAGAGTGTATAGACTGCATTAGCAAACTACATTCAGTGTTCAAGCCTCACATCGGGGCGGGAGGTTGGAGGAAGGACGGAAAAAAGCTGTGATGCTTTAAAGTTAAGACGCATCAGGGTTTTGCATGTTTGATTTTTATTGCACTATGTGCACTACGCTAATTTAGAGGCTATTCTCTCTTTGTAATGAAACAAGCAATTGGTAAGTGCTCAAGCACTTGGATGGTATGCAAATCAAACTGTTTTAATTGTTCACAAATCCAATATTGTATTCCCCAGCTGCTACTTGGTGCTTTTATTAACGAAACAAGACTCGTGTTATACCCAAACCATACCCATAAGAATTGCTGTTTTTACTTAGTATTTGAGTCACCGCACTCTTCCGTGGGGAGGTATGTGGGGGAAAAAAGTTACATTCAGATTATTTTAAGTGAATGTGGTGTATATTTCACTTTCATTTAAAATCAAATTACCCCATAATTGCAATACATATATTTACCAGTTATTTATTTAAAGTACAATTTTTTTTATCTCCAAATGTAAACTTGTTCAGATCTGGTCCTTTTGGCTGATTATTTGATGTTTTGGTCTTATGAAATGTGAAAAGCTCCTGAAAGACAGCATTGCTTAGGCTGTGTGATCTGTGGGGATGCTTTCCTTGTGTGGTGGTGTTCGGCATGTTTGGCAGTGTAGATGTAAGCTAAGGAATAGGCTTGATCTTCATCCGTGGAAGCTGCAGTTTGTCCTGCAAAGAAGTGTGATGTAATTTGATATTGGATCATTCTCACCTGTGCTGCTTTAAAACGAGCAGATGCTTATCTTTAAGTTGATTTCACATGTTTGTATGTTGAAGATGTTTATCATGCTTTGCTTTTGATATGTTAATGATGTGTATGGCCTCATTTTGCAAATCTGTCCATACAGAATGTACACTGAATGTAAACAAGCCACTTGAAAATGTGTAGCAAAATGAAGGCAATAACCTCTGACTTCTAAGGGTTAAACCTCACAGTTTTAGAAGAACTTTATAGAAGTTCTCACTAGAGGTCGACTGATTTTTCTATGCCGATGGCCAATTTCTGATGCTGATTTTTTTTTTTCTTCCTTTTTTTAAAAACGCATTGATCCAGTAGTCGTGGTTCATATGGAATAAATAAGCATGTTGAATGTCTGATCTTTCCTGAGTGAGATAATAGTTGCTTGTTGGTCATTAAATTGCTGTACATTGCAACAAAGGTAAAACCGTCATGATGAACTGCACTGCTGTATGATGTGCGGAAAATTGTACTTGATTAGGTTACACCGTGGTTCTTGTTAGTTGCCATCAATGAGGTTTAGACAAATGGACAATACGTACTCTGACCTGTTTTGGCTTTGATGCATTTTGATGAATTTGCAGCAGACATTAGTAGTAATTGGTGTTTCAAAAACTTTGATCAGTTGCTGAATAGTATGTAGTTTTAGCTCTGTGTGGCTGCATCATTTAACAGGGTCAGCATTCCAATGTAGTCTATTTTATCACCAGACAAGTCGTGTTACATGCTAATTGTACAAATTAATATGAAATGTTTGTAAAATTGGTTATCATGGACTGATTAACTGATTTTTATACAGCTTGCTGAACTGGGTGAGCTACCAAATGATCAGGATTTGAAACCTTGTCGCTGCGGCACAGATTCAAATGTAACAATGTGGATGTTCGTGTCCCTTGGTCATATAATGTTAACTCATGTTTGATGTGAATTATTTCGGAACAAAATCGTGTTCATGCATCCTCGCGCTGACCAAGCACATTGATTATAAATGCCTTATATAGATGCACATCTAATAATACTGAGAGTAGAATAGAATAGGTTCTAAGTTTTGCTCTTCGGCTTGGTAGATGTTGTGGATAATACAAAGGAGACATTTTCAGCGTTGATTAGAAACAACATTATCCTTTACTGGGTAGGAATGTTAAGCCAATATCAGCAAAAAAAGCCCAGTCAGATAAGAATAAATCAAATCCAATCCTGTAAGACCTCAACCCCGGTAGACAATACTCTTGTGTTTATTACTGTGTGGTTTGAGTAGTAATTTGAGCACGATAGTCTGCTAATGTGAAGTATTTTGATTCAGAATAGTTTTTGACATTGATATTGCATTATAATTGCAGCTTATTGTAGACACTGGGCTATGGTTGAACATGGCAAGCACAGAGTGGGCTTTATGAGAATAAATGCTTCCCTTCTGATTTGTCCTTTGTTGTGCATCATAAACGATGTCTATAGAGGAGATCCTAATTAGTGCGAAGCAAGACCCTTCACAACTTTAACAAGCAAAACATAATTATATAAACATTATTGGAGCATTTTAGGTTTGTGTTAGAAATCCAAGGAAAGTGTCTTTTGTTAGAGCCAGTACATTATTCTGTCAAGGAAAGGGTGTGTTTTGATGGTGGAGTAGGCCTGTATTTGAATTCCCAATGAATGTTTAATCGTAAGCTCTGAGGGATATGCATGGACAAAATACCATGCTGCAAAGTTCTGCAGATTTGTGTGATCATTGCATTACATGCTGCAATACAGTCCACACTTTGAAATACAAAGAAAAAAACACACGAGGGCTTGTTTGCATATTGTGAATTTACACTTTTGCAGGCGCCTTAATTTAACAAAAGTGTCCATCCAAATGTATGTATACATCGCCAATTGGAGATAGTTATTAGTGTTGTTCCGATACCGATACTAGTATTGGAAATGCTGCCGATACCACCAAAAAATCTGACATCGGTATCGGCGAGTATTTGGGTCCACGTACCGATCCGATACCATTTTCCTAAACATAACCTAGTTACGCCCACAGGCTTTGCTTAACACTGCAAATCGGAAATCAAATCTTTTTCGCTGCTCAGAATGCAAACACAGGAAGTTAAAGCACAGCATAAAATGTGTTTTAAAAAAAATTCTGTCAGTTAATACAGGGATAGTAGTATCTACAGCTGTATATACACATACACACCCAGGTATCGGATCAGTACTCGGTATCGGCCGATACCCTGAGCCCAAGTTTCGGAATCGGTATCGGGAGGGGAAAATGGTATCGGAACATCTCTAATAGTTATGCGGCTCTTTGCATTTGTGCTTGTTTAAAGTTTGGATTTAGGAGGTGCTTAGGCCCTGTGTGTGTGCGCGCACTTGCACCTCTCTGCTGCTTTCTGTGCTCTCATGGCACTTGTCATGGAAAGGTGAGGAAGGAAAGCGATTCTAGGCCGGACCGAGGCACAGTGTGATTTATTTAGTGCCCGTGTGGCCTTCTGGGTTAGAGGTCCGCGCATCAGTCTCTTGCTGCGAGGCCCATCTGTTCTATATTACCCAGGAGCCTGGTGTCCGGCCTCTTGCTGCACAGCCAAAGTAGAATGCCAACTTAGATGAGCAACAGAACTCGTAGTGTGAATTTGAATGGTTTTGAAGTTTGTGTTTTTGTCTATTTCCTAAATATTTGTGTGCTGTTCTGAAGCATCACTCTGCAGTCTGATCCCTGCTCTGCTTTGTGGAGTTTAAAGTATGATGATGACTCACAATTTTCAGTAGTAGAAAGTAGCTGCCAGGTTGAAAATGTGCAGTTATGTTACTAAATCTAATGCACTTGTATAACATAAGCATAGGCGCCTGTCCTAACTTTAAATGTATTGACAAGTGTCTGTTTGACTGTCCTTACATTTATGTCTTCAGTGTCTTATTCATTAGGATGACCTCTGGCTAACCCTGTGTTCACTCATGTTTTTCAGTCCGAGTATGTCAGTAACCCGGCTTTTTAGCTTTTAAAAGTAACCATAGGGCCGAAAAATTCGCAATTACATCACAAAATCGAATAACGACCGTTTTTCTTGGCTGTGCCATTTTCAGTGGTCCAAAAACAACATCACTTGGTTTCCTTAATTCTACAGCACAGATATTTATCCCAACATAATTGCTATGGGCTTTCCTGCTGAAAGACTTGAGGGGGTCTACAGAAACAACATAGACGATGTTGTACGGTGAGTATTCCTTTCTAACTCTTCTTGGAAAGAGAGATTTGTGCTGTCTTGAACTTTCAGCAGACAGTTTTGGGATGCTAATATAAGAGCCAGCTTAGTTTGTTCACTCATGGGTGTGCAAAAAGTCTAGCTTCAATTTGACACTAAAAATGTGCTAAGTGTGGGGAAACGAGTTTTACATACAGCTGTGTGTATTCCTGCCTTGGTGACAGTTGATTTCAATTCTATTCATTGCATAGTTGCATCTGTTGGTCCACAGGTAGTTTCTTTTGAAATTGGAGATGACAAAACTCATACTAGGGCTGACAAGCTTAGTATGGCAGCTCAGCAGGTCATGGGATCGAATCCTACCTTCAACACCACCCCTGGGTCCCTGAGCAAGACCCCTAACACCAAGTTGCTCCAGGAAGACTGCCCCCTGTAGTTAGGGAATGGAAGTTGCTTCGGATAAGAGCGCCTGATAAATGCTGTAAATGTAATCCCCCAAACTATGATGGAGTAGAGCAGAGGAACTCCTCAGTGTGTGTTCTTGGTTAGTTGTAGGAATAATAATGGTTTCTCCTAACAAAAGGCAAATGTCACATTGGGCCTGTAGAGTAAAATAATAGTATACTGCAGATTGTTTTCTACACATCATATAAAGTTATCTTGCTCTATGAATGACGAAGTCCCAGACATTTAACCAAAATTCCCTCAAATGGTGTGTTTTCTGCAAGAGGGCTTTGAGTATTGTAATGGTCAGCTGAGTGCCGATGGCTATGCTAATATCAGATGGTGGTTTTGGGTACAGTTATGGGGAATAGATACAGTTCAGCCAAAATCAACAGGGAATGTTGCTGGAAAAGTAATTGTTCTGTTCTTTCTGTAGGTTTCTGGATTCAAAGCATAAAAATCATTACAAGATATATAACCTGTAAGTATGTGTTAAGTGCTATGACTACCACAGTTTTTGCCCCCCTTCATTTCTAGAGTACTATATTTTTATTACAGTTTTACTAGAATAGAATTTGCAGTTAATGTCAGTTATAGAATATGGTGCTTTAAAACAAGGCTAAAGATTATGCTTAAAGTATGTTTTTGGTTTTTTTTTAAGTATGCTTAAAATTATAATTTTTTTCTCACTTGTACTGTTTGCTCCCAACTTTACCACTAATGTGACCTGTCTGTAAACATTAGTACCTTTTGTACTGCAAATTACATTTTTAGCTCTGAAAAGGACCCTACATTGTCTAAAAATCATGTTTTATATCTGGGTTATATAGGCTGGCTGCATTTTTCCACTGCTGTTCTAACATTTCCCCATGTTTTTCATTTTCAGATGTGCAGAGAGACATTATGATGCTACCAAATTTAACTGCAGAGGTGAGACTAACAAATACAAATGCTTCCAAAGAGTGTGTTTATAAAATGGCGTCAGCACTGAGAATAGTTACTTACCTTTTTTGTTTATCTCCTGCAGTTGCACAATACCCATTTGAAGATCATAATCCTCCCCAGCTGGAGCTTATCAAACCTTTCTGTGAAGACCTGGATAAGTGGCTCAGTGAAAATGACAATCATGTGGCTGCGATTCATTGTAAAGCTGGAAAGGGCCGGACAGGTGTCATGATTTGCGCGTACTTGTTACACCGAGGCAAGTTTGGAAAAGCACAAGAGGCTCTAGACTTCTACGGGGAAGTCAGGACCAGAGACAAGAAGGTAATGAAAATAATATTTTAATGCTTGTCCAATAGGAAATTAGATGTTGGTTTGCATAGGTTTTGTATTACAAGATGTTTACTTGATGGGAGTGCAGAGATATCTAATGGATGTAGAAATGCATCAATAGAAATGGTTTGTAATACATCAGTGTGAACTGCCTGCCTTTAATCATAATGATCTTTACTATTCAAAAATGCATCATTTTTTTGCTGAAAACATACATCTCGGGTTACTTTAAAACATACTTGGTAGTTTTTGTCTCCATTCTACTATATAGATAGTTCCTCAAGCTTTTATGTATTGACAGTAGTTTTTTAAATGTATAAATAGGTGGATTAATTTTGAGTAAAAAACAGTAGATCAGAGATTTACAACTTAAAATGCTACAGGAATAAACAAACAGGTCCATTTCCTGTACTGATACTGTCTGCAACAGTGCAGTAGTGGTGTATTGTTAAGCTGACAGAGATGTTTTGGTATTTTCTCTTTTTGCAGGGAGTGACTATTCCCAGTCAAAGACGATATGTCTACTACTACAGCTACCTTTTGAAGAACCAGCTAGAGTACAAACCAGTGGCACTGCTGTTTCACAAGATGGTGTTTGAGACGGTGCCCATGTTCAGCGGAGGGAACTGCAGTAAGTGATTCTTTCCCTCTCTGTTGAAGTTGGTGTACTTACAGTACAGCTGGAGTTTGGGCTGCTCTGATTTCTTGATTGGTAACTCCTGGTGAACAGTATGAAGATGCATCATGATGATCAACTAATCACATGATCTCTATCATAACTACTCTTGGAACAATTTTACTTTGTGAAACATTTCAAAAACCAAAGAGAAATACACATTTAAACCTGTGCTTTGTGCGGATGTCAGCTCTCCTTTGTAGAAGAACTATGATGTTGGTCAGAGCTACTGTGATGCTTTGTCTTTGGTTCTTTATCTTAAATGAAAACAATTCATACAACACCAAAAACATAGGAAAGGCTGGTATGCACTTTCTGTAATGAGCCATCACATCTAGTTGGGTGCTAATCCAGCTATTGGACTCCTGGCCAATGACTGTGACAGTGTATTACCAGATTTCGGGGGGTGGGGGGGGTGGGGGGAGGATTTCGTAACTTATATTTTGTTCTGGTATCCTGAAGCTAAAAGTCTTTGGCAGACTGCCAGGGATCTGTTGTGACTCAGTGCCTTACAAGGCCACTTTTCTGATGTTGGGTGGGTGTGTTTTTATTTATTTTTTTGTGTCCATACACTGATTTCCTGTGCTGCTTTAGTCTGAAGTTAGACTAAGTAACACTACTTCCACTTACCTGTCACACTTACAAGTGAATAGCATTGATTCTTGTCTCAGTGGCACCTGTGATCGGGTGGGATATGTTTGGCAGCAAGCGAACAGTCAGTAGTTGTTGAAGTGGGCAAAGGGCCAGACTAGGCAACTGGGTCAGAGTGGTGTGTCTCCGGTAGACCTATGCAGTGGACTGTACCTACCAAAGGTTGTCTAAGGAAGGACCATCTCTTGGTTGGCAACAGGGTCATGGGTGCCTAAAGCTCATTGATGCATTCAGAAGTGGAACTAAAGCAAGGTGTGTGTGGGGTCCAGATTGCTGAGAATGTTGATGCTGGTTATGATAGAAACTGTAAGGAGAGACAATGCACCCCAGCCTGGACCATGAAGCAGTGGAAACAATTGGCCTAGATGCCACTTTGACATACAATGTACCAAAACATTGTAGCAGATCAAATGACAGTGGTCTCTTCAAGCAGTGTGATGTGCCTTGCCAGACTGCAGGAATGGGTTGAGAAGCATGCGTGGATCAAGATGTCGACTTGGCCACAAACTTTCCCAGATCTCAGTCCGATCAAACATCTGTACAGTGTGCAGGACACCTCAAAACGTATAGGACTTAAATGATCTGCTGTTTTAGTCTTGGTGTCCGATGCCACAGCGCACCTTTGTAGGTATTGTGGGGTCTGTGCCTTGACAGGACCGTGGAACCTACTCTATATTAGAGCAGTGATGCTCATGTTATGGCAATGGTTGTGACCACACCCTCATTTTAAAAGTTCAGTTTAGTCTTTTGACCTTTTTTTTCCTGAGACACTGGAGACTTCCCAAGGGGTCTGTATTCATAAACTGTTAGTCCCTGCATTGTGTATGTCCCTTGTACAAGTCCTTAAAAATAGTAAACAGCCTATGTCTGCTGCCTTTTCTCCTAAAGTAGTGCTGCACAGGTGTGTTTTGGTTAATTGTTCATTAACATGTTGTTATAATCCGTAGCATTCTGTCTTGCAGACTTTACCCACTGCAACACTTAATACTTCTGTTGTGCTCAGTCATCACTTACTAGCTCATGTTGAATGGAATTTAACGCGTTAATTAGATTAATTAATCACAAAAAAATAATGTTAATATTTTTAACGCAATTAACGCGTATAGACGTGACGTTACACTCTGTAGAACTGCAGCAAGCTAGTAGAGCGGGGATGCTCGGCTTCGGCTCCCTCCGAGTCACTCAGTAAAGTGATCCGGATCTGCGAGTCACTTTATGCCGGTAGATTCACTCGTTAGCCTCGTGGGCTTTCAGACCGAAGGGTTTGCGCTTCTTCTCAAAAAACAGCGAGAACACGCTGCGCTTGCCGTGGGGCTCCGCGCAAAAGTAGGCGTGGTTTTCTAAACTCTCCTGTCCCGGATAAGAGTTAGCACTAGCGCTAGCTCTGTTAGCACCAA
>JBBPDH010000104.1:26397721-26409013 GCA_037974565.1 Clupeocharax schoutedeni
CCTGTTGGTATACGCTTGTTGGTATACGCTTGTTGGTATACGCCTGTTGGTATACGCTTGTTGGTATACGCTTGTTGATATACGCCTGTTGGTATAAGCTTGTTGGTAATACGCTTGTTGGTATACGCTTGTTGGTATACGCTTGTTGGTATATTGTTAGTTGTAACTGAAGTTTTGACCTATTACTTTACAAATACATTTCTTGATGCCAGCTTAAAAAAGCAGGATAGCTTGAACTTCATATTATGCGACTTCAACATCCGGTGAAACTTATGCTGAAAGCGAACTGAATGTTGTTTCTTAATCTTATCAAAGCCAGTTTCTTCCTATATATTTCACAGTTCAACTGCAGTTGCTGACTCGTATGTGATCTCGGTTTACACACCTTAATCTTCATGGTGCTTGGAGCCAGAGCAGTTATCTCCTTCTGCATCCTGTCTGCGATACCAGGGTACATGGTGGTACCACCAGACAGGACATTGTTGGCGTACAGGTCCTTGCGGATGTCAATGTCACACTTCATAATGCTGTTGTAAGTGGTTTCGTGGATACCAGCAGATTCCATTCCTGAGAGAGAAGTGCATCAAATGGTTTAGCTCCATTGACTGCAAAGAACAGGGTTCAGGGGAGAACTGGCAGAAGAGCTAAGGGTGACCCTACCAATGAAGGATGGCTGGAAAAGGGTCTCAGGGCAACGGAACCTCTCATTGCCAATGGTGATGACCTGACCGTCGGGAAGCTCATAGCTTTTCTCCAGAGAGGAGGAGGAGGCAGCAGTGGCCATCTCGTTCTCAAAGTCCAGCGCAACGTAGCACAGCTTCTCTTTGATATCACGGACAATTTCTCTTTCAGCTGTAGAAGGCAGATACAAAAAGTTTTTCAGTCACCAGGCATTACAGATGCATTCATGTATGTTGCTTCACTGTGGCAGATTTTAGGGTGATATACTTTCAATTGAGAAACATCAGAAACAGCCTGAGTTACTTCAATGTAGTCTAAGCACCGAACTGTAGAGTTCAGGTGGGTTTGGACAGGGTTGAGGCTGTGTGTCCCCCCTGCCCAGTGGAAACTAGGCCCATGTATTTGAACAAGGTCCAGACGTGTCAGCACTCACCAGTGGTCACGAATGAGTAGCCACGTTCAGTCAGGATCTTCATGAGGTAGTCAGTGAGATCACGGCCGGCCAAGTCCAAACGCATGATGGCATGAGGGAGAGCATAGCCCTCATAAATGGGCACGTTGTGGGTGACACCATCACCAGAGTCGAGGACAATGCCTGGACAAAGAGAAGATGCTTTATTAAGTATGTTGTGATACTTTTAGGCCAACTGTGCTACACGCTCTGGTAAGTGAACTGACCAGTTGTGCGGCCGGAGGCGTAGAGGGATAGCACCGCTTGAATAGCTACGTACATGGCTGGAACATTGAAGGTCTCAAACATGATCTGAAGTAAGAAACAGCACTGTTACATAATGTTTGCACTTGAAAATGATTTTCACACTAATGTCACAGAACTAAGGGATGAAACTTTGTGTAGTTATGCATTGGATGAACATCTAACAGGACCCACTTGTTTTAGTGTTATTTTCTAATTTCGATTCACAAAATAAAAACAGATTTTTGGTGGGGTTTTTTTTTAAACAAAACAGTAGTTTCTAAAGATGTTATAAAACACAGTTTAGCTATATTGTTTGATCGATTTGAAAATTATCTTCAGACTCATTTTTAGGCAAGTTCAGATGAACAGTAATGGATGGAATAACTTCTCACTTCTATGCGATACATAAACAACGCAAAATCAACCGGCCTAGAGACGTGGCTCTGACCTGGGTCATCTTCTCCCTGTTGGCTTTGGGATTGAGGGGGGCTTCTGTCAGCAGGGTAGGGTGTTCCTCAGGGGCAACACGGAGCTCATTGTAGAAGGAGTGATGCCAGATCTAATGAAAACAAAAAAGTGATGACCTCAGCAGAAAAGTGAGCGGTCAGTCAAGGGGAAAACAGCCTACAACTATTACCACATGTGCTCTAGTAATGCCTGAAATCCCCCTGCTTGTGTCATTCTCCTTTAACTTTTCTGCTTAAATCACTGGAAAAAATATTGATGTTTTATGAACAATTAGTGGACTTTGTGTGAATGAAGACCTGGTTAGCTTTGTCACTGTGAAACGGGAGAACCATAGTCAGTTAGACATGGAGTGGGCCACGATCTAAATGAAAAGTACCATCTGTGCAGACATATGCTGCGTGATGAAAGCATGTGCCTCAGGGAAAAGGCCTGACATATTTGTGCGTGTGTACGACTTGTGAGTGGTGAGTCAGAGCAGTTCACGTGTTGGAGCCTACAGGAAAACTGGGGCAATTACAACAATGAGGCAATATATTTACTTAATCTTCATATCTAGTATAAAATCTAGCAGAGCTGTAAACAGTGCCTTATTCCGAGGGACTGTTTACATCCTTTTCTGAACTTGTTTATTGCCAGGCCTTAACTAGCCTGGACTACTTACTTTTTCCATGTCGTCCCAGTTTGTGATGATGCCGTGCTCAATTGGGTATTTAAGGGTCAGGATACCTCTCTTGCTCTGTGCTTCATCACCGACGTAACTGTCTTTCTGTCCCATACCCACCATCACACCCTGCACAGAGATAGAGGTGTTTAATATGTGTCCCCACCAGTGATGCACCAGCCACTTTTAGCAGCAGAAGTGAACGTTGTTTCCGCTGAACTGTGGCTCAATGCTGTGGCTTCCACTGCTGACTCACTCACAGAAAAGATGAGATAAGCAATCACAGATCCCAAACAGATAATAGGAAATAGTATTCTGAGCACCGCCTGGGTAAATGTTTACGTAAAGAGGTGAATTTTCTATAGGAAAGTGAGGTTACATTTACGGCCACTTTTATCCAAAGCGACTTCCATTCCCTAACTACAGGGGGCAGTCTCTCCCTGGAGCAACTTACGGGTTAAGGGTCTTGCCCAGTGGTGGTGCTGAAGGTAGGATTCAAACCCGTGACCTCATGGTCCGGAGGCAAGTATCCTACCCACTGAGCTCCCTCCACCCCCAGGTTAGGAGCATTCTGATGGATTTGTGCTTCTCTGAGCAGTTTCAGGCAATAATCCCTGTAAGAATTCTCCAGAGAACCATATGCTGAACACGTTGTTTTAACTTGACTCTTTTACGTTCTAACGTTGCAGTAGTGTCAGTATAATCACTAGGAGTCGCTCTTTCAATAATTTGTGTTTAATCTTCTCTACCTGCCCCTAATAAGGGGTGGGACACTAAGAGGTTGCAGTGCTGTATACTGGGTTGAATAAGTTCACCTGGTGTCTGGGACGACCCACGATGGAGGGGAACACAGCTCGGGGGGCATCATCCCCGGCGAAGCCTGCCTTACACAGTCCTGATCCATTATCGCATACCAGGGCGGTGCTCTCTTCGTCATCACACATTTTGTTTGGCTTGGACTTCCTTCTTCACTCCAAAGAGGAGACAATCACTGCAAACACACAAGCACAATTGCATTTAGTGTCCCAGCATGGTTGACCCCTTAAATGATAAGATATTTATTTATCTGTTAGTTCCATGCTTTTAAGTACAAAAGTAGCTATTGTATTAAATTAAAAATAGATTTCTGAAAATAATAATAGAAAATAAAATAATATTATGTTAAGATCCAATGATTAATCATTATCCTCTGTGTGCGTGTGTGTGTGTGTGTGTGTGTGCGTGTGTGTGTGTGTGGGTAGGTGGGACTTGACCACACCCTGTCATCCGGTTCCACAGAATCATCAATGGAGTACTATAAGATTCTGAAAACATTTTAATTGCTTTCAATTTATTCATGATTTAACTCTCCGCATTTCTATTATATTACGTTGTTACTATTTAATTCGTCCAGCTAATGGTAAAATCAGACTCTAAAAGTCTAAAAGTAGCCCAAAACATGCGAAAATCTCTGTTGAGCTCCTGCACTGGCGCTGCTGAGTGTACACTGCTCTACCTGATGAATGAATTCTGCACCCTGGGAACACTTCCTAATTTGGAAATGATGGGGAGACATGCCTGTCTTTGGACTCTGCAGAGTCTCCTTGGCTCTGCCTGTCCTCAGTCGTTTAGGAAGAGAGAGAGAGAGAGGGAGCAAGGGGAGGGGGAAATGGGGAGTTGCACTGATTCCTCTGACACTGTTCTGGAGAACCATATTTAGTCATAAACCTCACAAATCAAAGGGGCTTTAGTCTAGAGGGAACCCAGCCAGCAGCCCGAGAGAGAAGGCTCCACTGCAAACGACCACATCACAACAGCTTGAGTAGGACATACACTGCTACACAACTTTGCCACCCTGGGCAAATACCTGCCAACTTAACCCTGTGACGTAACACTGCAACTGTAATTATTGTCATCAATATTTAAACCTTTATCATTTTTAGTACACTGGGTTTTGCCAGTGACCGGTTTAAACAGGTTCATTACTTTTTTGCCTAAATCTATAAAACCCATTCATCTCTTTAAACTGCTGAAATCACATGCAAACAAACCACTCTGACCAGCTCAGCAGCAATGCACCTGTGTAGCAGTTCTCACTCAGTCCAAATCATCAGAGGCTGTTAGCCACTACAGCAAGCCAGCCTTTAGGTTCCACTTATTCCACACAGCTCTCTCAGCTTAAAGGGAGGTGAAAAGACAGGCAGGGAGAGGGCAGGGAAGAGAGAGGGAGAAAGAGTGTTGAGGCCACTTACCCTGACAGTGCTGGGCCGGGGGTGTAGCCACTTGGTGATGGTGTGGCCCTCACTAGCCTGTGGAGTTCTTATGTAGCTCTAGTCCCATTCTTCTGCCCCCTCCCACCTCCCAAACATGGAGCCTGGGCCGCACACAGCCCTGCAGGCTCGCTCCACTACAGCCTTATAGGGATGACTGGGGGAAAACACTCCAATCCGGGCGGCTGCAGGGCGGCCCCTCCAGCCCCATCACTCAGACCATTCCAGTGAGCATCTTCCCTTTTTTCACCTCTGAGAGGATGGACACCTCACCATGCAGGAACATAAACACACAGTTGAGTCCAGCCCTACTATAGACATGCACACACACACACACACATAATTTGATGCAGTAGCAGACCATGTGGCTACTAACACACACCTGAGAGGGACTAAGATGGTGTAAGAGACACACACTCCAGCTGAAAGTGTATAATGGTGCCCTCATCCAAGGCGTGATTAAAACAAAGTGCCCACAGAAAGAATGCTTTGTTAAATACATACATCTTCCAGCTTATAAAGTATCTTGGCTTTCTGGCCATTTTATCAGAAACACCTAGCATTCAGATGCACTTTGTGGCTCATCTGCTCAATCTACTAGGGACTAAAACAACACCATCACTGACTAAGAATCTCAGTACAGTAGTGACACCACCACCACCAACAGTCAGTGGCTGTAAACCTCCATCTCTGTGGCTGGTGTTTCAGATTACCTGTCCAGTGAGTGTAAGTATGAGATAGCTGTGCCGAACTGTGCATATCTGTGTATATCATACATTCATTTAAAATGTACAAGCAAGTTTCTGCCTGAGCTGTTCTGACTACTCAAGAATGGCAGTTACTTTATTTACTGTTATTACAGACAAGGCAGGGTGTTAGTGACTGCGAAATCAAAGTGATTTATTGAGGAGTCAAGCCAACGTGGGCGTGAGAATGGCAAGTATTTGACAGATACAACAGGCTCATTATTTTACAAAATAATGTTCAGATAATACACAGTGTTGTGCTCTCTGTGTAATTAAAGTGGAATTTTTCACAATTCAATATTTTAAATTAAATCTTGCTTGTGCAATGTTACATTCGATAGAATGTTTAGAGTCAGATAACAGTGACAGCCTCAGAAACCCGACGCCCAAAAGAGTTTAATGCCTCCCTCACGCCCAATTATGAGACAAAATGCTTTCAAAATATTAACTGCCTGATTCCTGAGGTACTGTTTTACTGTTTTGAAAGCAGAGGCATATATGAAAGGCGTTACAAGGCAAACAGTCCATCTTTCACATATACATACATATATATATTTATATACCACTAAATTATCACCATGAACTTCAGAAGTGTGTGTCTCAGAAGACACACTCTGGCCATTTTGGTTGATGAATGCAACAGATACACTTGTATTGAAGACATTGTGTCCCCTGGTTCTCATTAGCACCATCAGCATGTGTTTCTATAGTTAAAGCACTCAACACAAAGCTCATTTATTTAATTATACAGAAATAAAACCCTTCTAAAGGGTTTTGCCAGCTGAGATGCCTTGAAACATAGAAAGAGAGTAAATTCCAGACCTATTATTCCATATCATCCACGTAAACACAACAAACATGGAGTAAAGTGGATGAGATGAAGGAAATCAGCAATAACCAGCATGCATCTGGCTTATAAAATCTGTATCTATGCTGTCAGTTCACGTGGTGCTGAGTGCTTGAGATGGTCCAACATGACTTCCCTCAGCACTCAGATTTTGTGTCCTGAGCGTGACAGTCTGTGTGCGTCTGTTTGGTGTGTGAGTACAGTGAGGCTGATTTCTTCGTGTTTTTGGTATTTGGCCTACTCTGTGGAGTGTTTAATGGAAAAAATGTGAGGAATGTCCCAGATTAGCTATCAGAGGTCTAATGTGCCTTGAGAAGAGAAATAGCCCAAGTGCTGCAATTGGACTGGAAAAGAACCTCCAAACAACACCTAAAAAAACAATATAATTATCATTATCATCATCCTCTTCCTCATCTTCATCTTCATCACTGTTAAAGGCACAAACAAAAAAGGCTTGAAACAGACACAGGCCGACTCCCTGCTTGTCTCATACCTTCCCTCTAAACTGGGCTGGGCACTCTCTCTTTTTTGGATAAATTCTTGTCTACATTGCCCTGTAAATGATCCAGCTCCTGTAAACATGCCACTAGTGTGTGTCTGCCTCTTTTTTGGCAGTGCTCCACACTTGCTTGTCCACGCCGCTCAGTGGTCCACTCTGAAGGAAGCTGCTGCTCTTTTCTCCACCCCAACCGCTAGGCTTTTAATGCAGCACCAAAAAAGGAGCTGTTCGGTAAATAAGGAGAAACTTGGCAGGCCGTTCCGCTCACAGGCATGTAAGGGAAGAAAGAACCCCACGGAAGGAGTGGCCTGGGAAAGCACATTCTAGTATGGAGAAATACGATGTGTGTATACGAATGCCTATCCCACTGTCCGTAGGTGCATTATGTGTGGCTTTGGGAGGCGGGGTGTGTGGGCTGGATGTGAAGCTGTGAGGGAATTGTTTCACCCTTGGATGCATGCTTTAGGACGCCGAACTGTAAAAATGCCTTAGAAGAGGATATCCTTCATGCTTGTAGGTCACTGTGCACATCTTCATTGCCATGTTTAGACGTGCTCTTGTCTCAGCTTAGACTTTCGTTCACCATCCCACATTATGACCCTCACAGTTACATGCTAAAACAGAGCCAAAGACGATACTCTACTGTTTTCATTCCCAGTCGAACACCCATGACTGTGTTTGGTGACCATTCGTTGGGTTGGAATAACTGTGCCAACCCCTGGAATTATGATTTTTCATAAATCACTCATTGTGGTGTAAACAGAGCAGTGATGATTATTTCACAGCTCAGTGATTAATCATTAAGGTATCTTTTAGAGACTTTAAACTCTTCAGTTCCTGTGAACGGTTCTGATGGTTCTCATATAACTTTAATTTTACATAAACTTTTTCATAATTTTACATAAAAATTTCGATCATTTCATTATGGAGAAGTATTATGGAGAATGTGTGACTATAATAATCACACAATCTAATTGGTAAAAAGAAATATACTTGCATTGTTTTTTCTGACAACAGCCCTGCAACAACAGTCATTTTACAATTTTTGCGCAAGCATTAGCAATATTTATCAATATATATTAACTTTCTTAATTCTCCACTGTGCTGGTTTCCTACACTAGCTATCATATGTATCTTTCGTTATGGAAATGCTGAGGAAACCGTCAGTTAATTGTACTGTGGCTCACTCATACAATGGTGTTGGAACTTTGGAACCGGGTGTTTTAAATGTCTTCGTGTCTAATATATCATAATATATCTAATATTATAGAATAATATAACTGTCAATTTTTGTATTTTTTTAGAATTTGAAAGCCACATCAAAAGTAGTAAGCAACTACGATGTGTAATTTGTATACATATATTAATAACAACCTGCATCATTTTTACCATGCCTAAATAACTTTGAGACCTCCAAACTAAACAGGGCCAGACACCTATTAAAACTGACCTGCTTCTTCAATTAGGACTCCAGGCTGAATGATTCCAAAGAATTTCGATTAGTCGGACTAAAATTCAGTTCAGTTTTGGGCCTGTACTTGGAGTCAGAAGCTTACGCTCCATCAGAGTCAGCAGCAGTTTGCTATGTTTGCTACTGGGTGGTGGACTTCTGCTCTTTTGGCATGTGCTTTGACCGAAAATGGCAAAACAGCTGCGCTCTTAAAGAACTCCTCCAGCCTGACTCTTATTGGCTGTTCAACATCAACAAAGCATCTCCTCAGAACCAGCAACAGAATGTTTAAAGGCAACTCACTGCAGTGCCTCTCTCTCTCTCTTTCTCTCTGTACCATTAAAATCCTGTTTTTCTTTTGTCTACTGCATGTGTGTATGTGGTGTTGTTGACTGCATGCAGATCCTGTTTGTCTGAAGGTCTGTGGGGCTTTAGGTGAGATCAATTCAGTTAAACAAAACGTCTAATCATGAATTTATGCATGAATGTTCGATGAATGTTCGAAAGTAAATTTACTTAACTTACAGTTCTGTAAGATTTATTCACAAAACGTTTGTCTTAAAATGATTATTTCTTTCCTCTCCATTAGTGAGACAACAAAAAATATTTTTAAAAAATTTAATTGTGAAAACTGTAAATTGTGACACTAGTTGTGGCAAAATAACCCATAACCTTCTAGACCAATCACATCTTTTAAAGGCGTGTACTCCAATACATGATTAAACATCTATACCAAACAGCTCAACAATCATTAGCAGGTTTAGCACAATTAAAGGAACAGCATAGATACGACTCATGGGGGTGATTCTGCATCAGCAGGGTCTAACACAGGCGGAAAGGCTGAAGCAGGCTGAAGCAGTGTTTCCAAGCCCTACTAAAGGGGCAAAAAGAAACACAGTGGTCAGCCAAGGAAACTCAGTTTAGCAGATGAGCAACACATGTTCCCCCACACATGGAAGATGCCAAGCGGTGCCATCAGCACAGAGCTGGCAGCAACCACAGGGACCCTGATCCACCCAGCCACAGTATTCACAGTCTGGGGAAGTCTAGAACTGGTCTCAAGGGAAGACCTTCATTCAAAAAGCTGTTCCTCAAATGATGAAACAGAGACACACCCATGCATGAAAACATAAGACCAGCTCAGCGTCAGCAGGTGCTTTGAGTCCCATCAGGAAACAGGTGGCTAAAGAAATGGAAAATGTTTTCACTGAAAGGCTGGAGAATGTTAAAAGGATGAGTGTCTGCAGGCAACAGTGAAGCATAATGGAGGTTCCCTGCAGCTTTGGGGCTGCATTGCAAACCGAGTTGGGAAGTTGGTCAGAATTAGTGCTCTCCTCAGTACTGACTGGTATCTTACACTACCATTAGCATCATTAGTCAGCCTGGTATTACAAGAAGAGACAGACAGAGAACTGAAATAGCTAAAACCTATAGAAGAACTGCTTCAGGATATAGGAATACCTGAGCAAACTGGTAAAAACGTTAAGGACATTTACGTACATGCACTGTGTTTGTTTATGCCCTTTTAAAATGTACCACTTACGGTAACTGGCAAAACTGAGGGTTAAAGCTCGGTCAAAGGACAGTCAGGACAATGCAATAAAATAAAAGGTAAGGGACAATTGTATTGGTCAGGTTTTTTGTGCTGGCCTTAGTGTTTTTTGTACCACCAAAAGTTTTCTGTCCAAAAACTTCAGACCAAATAAGAACTCTGTATACGGGACTCTTTCTGCCTGTAATACTCTTCACAGAAAGCCACAGTCAGCCATTAGCTTCTCACCTTCCTGTCACATTACTGACACCTTTAACCTCATTCTCAGCCTCTAAACAGGCCCATTATTAATGACTAAAATAGAAACCAGTATTTCTGTGTTTTTAACCAGAAGATAATCTTAGCTAATAAAAGTGCTGATAGACAGCATATCCTAAAAATGTATGGACACTATCAAATTAAAATTATAAGTACACTATATAAACACAAGAGAATATATTTAGAAATAAAACCTAAAGCCTTGATTTCAACTCATTTCAATTAATTTTAACAACAAAAAACTGCTTTTTTTCTCATGGTCCATCTCTGAATCAAAAACCAGAAGATTAATGACTATGTTTTGGTTGATCTGGTCAGCAGTGGAGCAAAACAAAACCACTTTGGCAAATGAATTGCTATTTCTTCCAGACTTCAAGCCACACCCATTCTCTGAAGTCATGATCTGTGGTTTCACACTCACCATCAGTCCTTTCCCTGAGCTTACACATTACCACAGACCAGAGGGTATTTCATAAAGCAGGGGTTTTGAACTGGTTAGATCCATGTGGGGATCTGTGACTTACAGCCAATGAAGCCTTAATATCAAGTTTTATTTAAAAGTATTTGGCATGGATGGAGCCTTGAGTCAACACCAATATCATAGAATGTGATTTGATATACGTATATATGTACATACAGTATATCAACACAGGCAATATTCATGATGTGCTCAGAAAATCAAAACATCATACTGTGACAATTTACCATTATAATAATGTATCTGCCACACACCCCTACATTTTTTATCTAGATACCCACAACAGACAGTGGCTTAGTACAGCCACATATTTGCAGAATGTCTCTATTTTTTTCACTCGAAAAGAGGGTCCTGGCAGGGACAAGAATGAGACCCCGGGCTAGAGGACTCAAGCCAGATGTCAAGACAGCAGTATTAGAGGTGAGGGACATTACTAATAGGTGATCTTGGCCAGAGTTATTCCTCACAATGGAAAATCCCTCTTTGTGAAATAGTCCAGTCGCCCTGTTCAAAACACCCTCTGCTGTCTGAGTGAAGAGCACACAGCCAGACTCCTTCTGTTCTGACTGCATATTATACACCGAAAACATACATATACTGCTCACAAAAATTAAAGGAACACTTTAAAGGAACACATTAGATACATCAGATCTCAATATGAAGTTGGATATCTATACAAATAACGACAGGGCAATGTCTTAGGAAC
>JBBPDH010000104.1:26468162-26478517 GCA_037974565.1 Clupeocharax schoutedeni
ATAAACAAAGTGTCTGACATCAAAACTCAGGCAACAATTTTCAGTAAATCATTTTCTGGAGGCAAATATCCCTGGAGAATCAGACTGAGCCCTGAGGGAGAAACGTGTTTGAGGAGAATAGGAGGATTAATACTCATTTCTGGTTTGCAGTTGTACCTTACGGACAGTTCTGTACCTCTGAGGATGCGTATACACTGTCTGCTCCGTGGGAGGCTGAGATTTACCTGAACAGTGCTCTTTTTCTTACTGTGTGTGATAAATGTAATTCCCTGTCAGTATTCATGAGCAAATGAGCTCTACACTTTTGACTGGCTGAGGCTAAACTGCTGGAGGCTGAATAAGCAGATAAATATAATATTTTTTTGTGGCATCCAAAAACTGCTGCTTTTATTTTCTGTATGTTGTTTAGCTGTGAGGGCTACAGAAAGAGGGATGTTTTCTACTACACTGAACAATTATATTTTTAAAAAGTGACAAAAATGAAATCTCATAATATTGACCCATTAAAGACTGCTTGCTGTTTGCAAAATGCTTGAAACATCTAAAATACATTTTGGTGTTTAGTTTAGTTTAGACTTCATTATATCGGGTATTACGGTAATGACCACATGCATGCTGCAGGATGTACCTCAGTGCAGTAATGAAATTACGAAATGCTGAGTGTTACTGCCTCATGCTTAGTTGTGTGGCAGTGAGGTTCATGCAGGGCTTCATCTGAGACAGAAGTGGAGACACAGAGGCAGCCAAATCCTGCCATGTCCTGCCATTTACTCTTCTAATTGTCCCCTCTGGCCCTGGCAGTCCAGCCTGGTCCATTAATGGCGGTCAGTGCAACTCTCTTCCATTCTGAAAAAACCTTGCCTTCTTCCAGCAGCCCAGAATTAGCTGTGTCATATCTGTGCCTGGAATTCTGAAAGAAAGGTCTCTTTTGTTTCTTCTTGACCTGAGGCTGGCCTTGTGTTGTCTCCATGATCCAGCAATCACCAAAGATTTTCCCTCCGTCCCCTTAAATCCAGCCTCTCCCTCACACCCTCCTTTTTTCCACTGTTCTCTCTCTATCTCCCCTTTTCTCCCTCTCCCTCACCCTCTCTCACTCTCTGCATGTGTAGAGCACATGGCGCAGTGCTGTCAGCGGCAGCTGTAAGCACTTAGAAAGCAGCCTCTTCACATTCTCCTCTAAATGTATTATACACCTGTTGGGCCTGTTCTTTAGTTCTATAGCATGAGGGCATTGGCTAATCTGCTGAGTGGCTGTTTTCCACTGCAGTTCGAGGATTCGCAGGGTTACACAGGTTAACATGACATGGTTAGTTTTTTTTTTTTTACTCCAAATTAAGCAGTTCTTCAGATCTAAGGGCACTGTTAAGTATGGCCTGATCAAAATGTTTGTCCAACCCATCAAACCTTACTTTAAAGTTGGCTAAGCTGAACTGATGAACACTGAAACGATTTTAAAATCACATAAATCAGTTTAAGCAACAGGATAAAGTCACCAGGGATTAGCAGATAATTGCCTTAGAAAAACAAAACAAGGTCCAGGAGGCACTATGATTAAAATGTGAGCATTTTATTCAATTAACTGCATTTGTAGCCCTGTATGACTAATTGCGATATGCCTCTGTAAGCCTAATCCAAGTAGTAATCCAGTTCATGTTATAAATGTGTGTAGCAAAATATCGGATATTGTCCTCGGCCTGCTGTTCTCATATCGCTGCACCAGTGATTACTGCACAAAATGCTTGGAAAGAGAATTGATTAAAATGAGAGAAAGAACTGGTGCGTTTCTGCTTTTTAAGAAGCTTCACAAATGAGAAGCAAAAGGGACTCTTTGCGTGGCGTTTTGTGTGATAGGGCTGTTGGCTTATGCGTATAGACCCAGATTTGCTTGCTTAACCCTCTGTTAGCTTATGGGCCTGGCAGTGTACAACAGCATCACCCTGGACATCCGATTCCCACCCTGCGTTTACAAGAAGCTGCTGACCCCTCCCATCATGCCGTGTGACCCTGACGCCCCGGTCGGCATGGCAACCCTCACACTGGAGGACCTACAGCAGATCATGCCTGTATGTACACAAGCTGTGACACGCCGTTCTGCTTAGCCCTCTCATTAAGTTCGAGCCTGCAGTCGAACACACACACCCTCATCTTTCACACATTACTAGGACAGCCAGACCCCTGAGACTGCCTTCTCCACTGCAACAGCTCATCTTTCACTGTCGGGCAGAACAGTGTCTGCTGAGATTGCCTTTTGCCAGAGAACCCCAGTGTTTTATGTGCAGTAATCAGTTGTTCAGAATTCACACGATTTTCCAATCAGATCTTTGTTTGCTCTTGGCCTCATGCAATCTACAGAAATGTGCGGACGAACCGTTAAAGCGAGCTTCAGCTCTGCGTAGTTCTTCATAAATGACCATACATTATTTTTTTAAATAATAATGATAATGAAATTTCTCAGGAGTTATTTGGTATTAGTGTCATTTAATAAACCAACCTATTTATATTACTTTAGTTTATTAAGCAAAATCACAGCAATATCTGTTATCTAGGACAGTTCTAGGGTCAGAGAAGCTTTAACGCCAGTGTTTGCCACAGTAGCACAGCAGCGAATCTTATTTACTGAACAGATTTAAAATAGCACCTGCAGTATTGTTGCAGCCTCCTCTGTGTAGCTGTGTCACCAGGCAGAGCGGCGGCGTGAGATTAATAAGCGTCTGCTCCAGCTGGTGCATTGTTGCCGCTGCCCACAGGACGGCACAGAAAAACGTATGTGCTTCATGTTGGCATTCAAAGTGACCCTAATAAATTGCAGCCGTATCCTCTTTCATGCATTAACTATTTTGTTTCACCCAGTTTTTGAGCTTTTTTTTAAAAAAATATTTTCAAATCAAAGGCAAACGTGATTAAAGAAGAAAAGCAACAGGATTAAATTAAATGATTGATACTGTTCACTGGCGAGTTGTGCTATTTTTAGAACAGGTCCGCGGGCTACTCATGTGGTCCTCGGGGGCACCCTGGAACCACGTTGGTGACCCCTGCCTTAAGGCGATAACTTTCCTTCTCTGATGTGAGCGTCCCTCTGTTTTTATTGTGTCCACTAGAGGGCGACCTAACATCAACTGTAAAATGGCCCTGCTGTAAAAAAAAAATCCCTTGCAAGTGATCAGGTGACCTCAGACTATGAATGCTGCATAGTTGTGAATGTTCAGAAGTTGCAATGCATTGGAAAGCTGTGTACAACTGACCATTTTTCTTCATTTCTGCCGAGTCAGGTTTAACGGCACCAGATGTTCCATTTTAAAGGAGACTCCTGGCTTTCTTCACACTTATATAACCCGCTGCCTCTGGGCGTTGTTTGCTCCCTTGTTTCAAACTTTTTCCACAAAATAATGTGGAGCTGGAACCACTAGAACTACTGAAGGTTATTTAACGAGTGAAAGAGAGAGAGAGAGAGAGACACAGAGAGACTTATTGCCACAGCTTATGTCAAACGTAGCAGCCTGCCATTCAGATTTTCCTCTCAGGCTGTAGTTAAAAGGACGCTTTATTGGTGGCACAGAGGTGTGGATTAAAACGACTCTGGTGCCTTGCCATCAATATGAAGTGTTTGGCTTCATCATAAAACAGTGAATAGAGTTATTGTTCATAATGGCCATGTTTTCCTAATATGTGAGCATGAGCAGATAATTAGTCAGTGACATATAGAAACCCGTTGACTGCCTCTGCTTAAGTTCACAGTATTTTGTTAATGGTACAAATGGTTCATTTGATCCTGGGCAGCTTCTTTTGTAGTGCGATGGACTGTGTGCCTGTTTGCTCTGGGTTGATATGAATGGTGCATTTGTGTTTCAGGACCTTGCCCATGGCCTTGGGGAGCTGCTCAGTTATGAGGGAAACGTTGAAGAGGACTTTTATACGAACTTTCAGGTGTGCAGCTCACACACAGATCTGGCTCTGTGCAGGTCACTGAGAGACTACAAGGCACTAAAGTTGTGCAGAGTGCCTTGGACTGCTCAGTGAAATGGATAGCCACTGATTTTGTTCACAGTTCTGAGTGATTAGTTAAAGGAAGGTGAACGCAGAGATACATGCCACTGGTTGTCTTTCTAGGTTTTCCAAGAAGAACTTGGAGTAGTCAAGTCGTATAACTTGAAACCAGGAGGAGATAAGATCCCTGTCACTAACCAGAACAGAAAAGGTGAGTGTGTGTGCTCAAACAATCCCTCAGGAACACACTATTTATGAATTTGTGACACTGGAGATTCACCAATATGAAATTTGTGGACTAATCAAAAATTAAGACCTTGTCGTGAGCAAGACTGATACTTGGGGCAAAACTCTAAGACCATATTAATGGTCTTAGATCGGATAAAACACACAAACACACGCTTTAAGCCTCAAATTCAAATAAATATTACTCACTACTGCCCTCTAAAGGTGTTACAGCACAGACCAGAAGTTGTGTCACTCACGATGTCTCAAAAATGTGTTACAGTAGATACAGATTATTAATAATATCAACAATAATTACAAAATATCACATTTATTAGCAATGGCCTTTTCCATAATTTTTTTCTGAATTATTTATCTTTGTTCCTGCGCAGAGTACATCCAGCTGTACATCGATTTCCTGCTGAATAAGTCCATTTACAGGCAGTTTGCAGCCTTCTACCATGGTTTTCACAGTGTGTGTGCCTCCAATGCTCTGATGGTGAGTTTCTGTAAAGTTTTTATCTTTATTTTGGCATTATTTTTTAATGTAGGGGGGGGAGAGAAGTGTGAATATATTAATGCCTCAAAGTTATAGTTTAGTCCAATAACCCAACGTTGCTTATAGTAAGAAATACTAGTGTTATGTAAATTGTATCATAGTAAAGGAAAAGCTGTGAAGCTGTTGCTTTAAGTTGGTTTGGTAATTCTCTTTGTCGTGCAAGCGAGTGCTGAGTCCAGAAAGTTCCACTGGTTACTGTGGGAAAGAAAGGGTGTCAGTGGAGAGGCAAAGGGCAGCACTGGCTGGTGTGTGTGGTGTGTGTGTGTGGTGTGTGTGTGTGTGTGTGGGTGTGTGTGAGAGAGAGAGAGAAGGCTGGGCCCAGTTTACCCTCCCCGCCCCTCCCCTTGGCTCGTTTCCATGTAAATGGGGGTGTGTTATGTGCTCAGCATGCGTGCGGTATCCAAGCTTTGGAGCCAACAGGAAGGAGTATGTCACTGAGGCCTATAGAATTAACATATGCAGACATATGCATGGAAAAAAACAGCACCCCCCTGGTCCTGCCTCGCATTTCAATTAGAGTCTTTACAAAGAAACCTTTTTTTCATGCAGATTCTTCACAGCTCGTGATGTCTACGCCTCTAGACATGCAATTGCCCTTTCAGCTGCTAACATTTAGGTCATCAAAATTTAGGTCGGTCTTGTGCACTGATGGGCAGCCAGTACTGTTCCACTACCTTAAGTGGAGAAATGTAAGCATGAGGAATTAAACAGTACTTTTCTATGGCTCTGCATTAGCAGAACCCAGTTTGGGAAAAGTCCTTTTCATGCCTGTCAGCATCTGCTCGTGAACAAACAGCAGCACCTGAAGAAGCTGACACAATCGTAGTGGCCATTTCAGGTCTGGAAACCAGACTAGGCTTCTCATGACGTTTCCATTGCAGACAGAGACTACTTCTCCCCCGTCTATTTCTGTCAGGTGCTCTGGTTTCCTTCCACAGTCCAAAGGCATGTACTTTAGGCAAACTGGAGATATGGAATTGCACAAATGATGGGAGTAAGAAAGAGAGAAACAACACAATGGAGCACACACAGTGAGTGGCGTAATTTTCAGTGCAAGAAAAAAACATTTTATCACAAAGAATTGGCATTTAGCTTTTTGAATGGGCATTTTAATTAGTAACTTTTTAGCAGTAAACATGGCGTGACTACCACTAGTAAACACAAAAATAAATCATTTTATGCTAATAAAAAATTGGAGTACTAAAAGCCTCTTATACAATCCAATTCACCATGAGAGCTCTTGTGCAATCTAAAGTGAGGCTCAAGTTTGCCCCAGGAGAGAAAAAACATCCTTAATTCTAGTTTAAAATCTGTCGAAACTAATACAGGCTCATGTCTTTATTAGATGCTTTATGATAACTTCAAGGAAGCTTAGGGGTCGTTAGTCCTTATGGTTCTTGGCCCAAGGATAGCATAATTAACATTTATCAGGACAATGGTATAATGAGACACCTCGTAAAATGCAACAGCCATATTGAAAACCAGAAGACCAGATGTGATGTGTTAGCACCGTTAGCTGGAACTGCTCTGAAACTCGTTGGCTTGTTCAAGTCCTATTTCTTTCCATCCTCATTTCCAAAGTATGTCCAAACAGAACTCCTGCTGTATTCTTGTTGATTACGGCTGTTAGCAAAGGCTGTGAGCTGCCATTTCAGCATAACAAAACATATGGTGGAGAGGCTTATGTGTATCAAAAGAACAAGAAGGCAGCAAAGATCAAGCAGCAAACAAGTATTGATATATTTGACATCACTAGTTGGCCGTCACAGGGCCGAGTGATGCACATCTAAGCACTCATGATGGCTCTAGTTGCAACTAGTGATGCTCCGATTGATCGGCCACCGATCATGATCGGCCGATATTGGCTAAAAATAGCTTGATCGGTGAAAAATAGCTTGATCGGGCAGCATGAGTTCTCCCGTCTGGGAGTTTTTCAAAGTGTCCGATAAAGACGTAAAGTTAGCCGTTTGCAATGTATGTCGTGATGAAATCCCTCGAGGTGGAAGAAAGCAACGGCATTTTAACACCACTAACACGATTAGGCGTCTTAGAACACGCCATACAACCGAATATGAAACTAAAACTAAACCAGCCGAAGCCAAGAACCTCCCCAACCTGCAGACTGTGAGTGATGCGTACAGCAGGGATAGTACGAGGTGGAAAGATCACCTTCAGAATTATGGAATTCGTTGGGAAGAAATCAGAGGGGTTTTATTTCTTGGTTTGTGACTGTTTGCCACAAAACGGAGTCAATTGGCACCAGACAAGCAACGTTAGAGTTCGTTAGCATTAATGTTAATGCTAGCGCTAATGTTAATGTTCAGAATTTAGATACAGAAAAGTAAAAAGGCGAGTAGAGTTGCACCGAGCCGAGCTGCTAGATTATAGATAAAAGATCCCATTCCCCTGCTGTTCTGTGATCGGCAATCGGCAGATTATGATCTCAGTAATCGGTAATCGGTGATTGGCCCCAAAAATGCTGATTGGAGCATCTCTATTTGCAACTCTATTTGCAGTTTTCACTGCAAGCTGTTGTTCCTGTTTTAAAACCTTTGTGTCCCTTCTTAGGGATTAAAGCATGCGCTCTATACTCCTTGAGGGAAACTTGAAGCTGAAGGTTGTTCTTTGTTTGCTATCTGTCTTTATGCACTTCGAGAGGTTTGGAGACAAGCTAAAATTGCACACACGTTTATCTTGGCAGCGTCCGTCCGAAAATATGCTTCCCAATATGGTAGAGTGTGCTCCTGACTTGCTCTTCCAAACACACAGCTAACCAAAAAGAGGGAGCGATGGAGAGGGAGAGCCGTGCAGTTCTGGGGTTATGGAATTTCCTGGCCTTTTCTGCATTGCTCAGTGTTTATCTGTGAGTTCACTGAACTGCTGTAGCCTTCGAGCTCAGTTGGAGACGGAGGTCATGTTTTGCAGAAGGACTCTTGTATGTACACAGCTGCTCAGTCTGCGCCGTCATGCAGGTTTGAGTGAGAAAAGGAAAAGTGAGCTTTCGGGCCGCGTTTGACCCACTTCTGTTGAATGCAATTGGTTTTAGGCCCACCTCCTGCTATCTCGCTTATGCAACAGTTGTCTGTGTCCCCGAGTGCTTATGTAAGAGGCTCGGGATGGTAATAACTCTCCGGTGTTGGGCGGGTGTGTAAAGTAGAGGGACGTGACTGATGGGATCGTACCATCACATCATCTTTTGCAACTCTGTCTCTCTCTCTCTCTCTGGACCTTATCATGTCCAGCACCAGAGCATTGCCTTCAAATCAGATTTAACGCACAGAAATGCAAGACGGCAGAGTGTGGCAGTGTTTAAAACACTTGATAAGATATAGGAACTAACACAGTATAATATGGATAATGGGGTTGACGGGGCTGGTCAAGGAGCAAGAGTCTTACAGGATAATGCTGCTGTTATAAAGGATTTATAAATACTTTAAATTACTTTTCACGATTATTTGTTGGCTTATAATCACATTTAGACACTAATAAGCACATATTTAAGAAGGAAAAGAGACAGTAGAGGAAGATCCCTGTTTTGCTCATTGACTGTTGCCATTAATAAATTTTTTTAATTATTCTTAAGCCTATTTTAAATGTAGTCACATTCTTTCCTGACTAAGTTGACTCAGTTAAGGTGTTAACAAGCAATGAAGCACTGGAAACCCTCAAATGTCTATGGTAGGGTTGTTAAACGCTGTTCTCGGGCAAGAAGTTTAAAGAAGAAACTGTTTAAAAACTGCCTTTTAATGCAGAAGGTGTGAATAACTTCTGAAAACCTACTGCTTGTTTGGGGTCTGTGCTAGAAAACAGAATGTTAGTTTTTCTCTTGTAATCTGCATTTCTTTATCCCAGTTTGGGAAGAGTACGTTCATGAATTTGTGTTTGATGTAATTGCAAAACACTAGTTAGCTATTAAAGTGGGACAATATAAAGAGCATGTTGCAAATGTTGAAACTTTGTTGTACTTTTGGTCTATTAAGGTTTATATGCTGCTAATCGCTTAATGACAAAAGTATCACTGCTTTAGTGAGTTATTCTTGTTTGTTTATTGTAGCTTTTGAGGCCAGAAGAGGTTGAAATTTTGGTTTGTGGAAGTCCCAATCTGGACATGAGTTCTCTGCAGAGGGTGGCGCAGTACGAGGGCTACAGCAAGACTGACCCCACTGTCCGGTAAACATTCAACCAGCAGCACTGACACGACATTACATATTAAAATAATGCTCATTCGTAAAACTCTACAGGTCACTAATTAAACTTTCATTTGCTTTGGTCATAAAGAGTACTATATACTACTGTAATACTATATTTTAGTTTGTTAAGCAAACATTTTATTGCATTAAATTAAGAGTATTGTGTGGTTTAAAGGAATAGTTAGCTTTGGTCTATGTGCCTTTATGTCACGACGGAGGGGGTTAGCCCTCAGCCATGAGCTGCCTCGGGGCACGGCCCAAAACTGAGACCAGGGATCCATGCAGAAGTGACTTTATTTACAAACTGAAAACAGAAAACAGAACAATAACCAGGCACGAGGGCCGTCAGGAACAGGAACCAGAATAACAGGATAACAGGATACAAGCAAGGCAATCAATGGGCAGAACACAAACAGGTGAAAGACAGAAAACACGTGATACAGAACTGAAAGTCAAAATAAATGTCCCAAAAACATGAACAAAAACAGACCCAAAAACAACAGAAAACATAAAAAAAATGGAATAATGGCATCATCTTTTAATTAGTTGAATTAGTTTAAAATGCACCGCCGTGGGTGTGCTGGAAGCGTCTGCCTCTTCTGTGCTCAATCAAGATGTTCTTTGCGGAAACTCTGCAAATAGCGAGGGATTACACTATTTACCATCAGTATGCCGTTATAAAGGGTTTATTATAATTATTATTTATATTTTATCATTAATATTATTATTTATATTTTATCATCACATTTAATCATTAATAAGCAGTTAAGGCACATATGTATGTTTTATGTATTATACATTGTATGTAAATTATACATATATGTATTAATGTATTAAATTAGTAATTTAATTATTTATTAATGAAAGTTTCTAATGAATGTTTCTCATCCAAAATAAATGTCACTCTAAATATTTAATATGTTACATTGACATCATATATCTGGATTCAAACATCTGTATACATCTGGAGTGAAACCTTTTTGGAAATTGTGCCTTTTTTTTTGTTTGGTTAAACATTAATTTAAAGAATGTGTTATTTGGTCATGCAGTGCATTCTGGGACGTGGTTCTGGCCTTTCCTCTGGAGTTGCAAAAGAGGCTGCTCCACTTCACTACGGGAAGTGACCGTGTTCCAGTGGGAGGGATGGCCGACCTCAACTTTAAAATCTCCAGGATTGACGTCTCCACAGACTGGTAATTAACCCATTTAATCCCAAAGGCAACAATTGTGACCGTTTTTTTTTTTCTTTTAGTTTGGAAGCTCTAAAAGTGTTGTTTTGGCTTTGGGCAGCTAATGCAAGTTAATAAAATTAAAAAGAGTTTGTCTCCCCTAAATTGTATCAATGTCATGTGACTTGTGTGAATGGAGACATGACCACGCCCCTTTACATCCAGCCT
>JBBPDH010000104.1:26484215-26494330 GCA_037974565.1 Clupeocharax schoutedeni
ATAACACCAAAAAGCTCATTGCCAGCCGCAGTAAGAAGTCACTGTCATTATTGCGGCTGCATTGGCCCGTGTATGGTATACTGATCTAGGATCAGAGATCCGTAGCATTTGTATTTCTGATTTGTGCTTAAGCGTCAGAAATGCTTGGGTAAATGTAACGTGAGCTTGTGTAGACGCTACCGCACTACTTGATCAATAAAAGAGCTTCGCTACTGAAAAGCTATTTGATTCGGAAAACAGTGACGCTACCAACAAGCTACTGAGAAATGTAGTTAAACTAGTAGCTACTTGTAGTGACACTACTGCCCATCACTGCCAGTCAGTGTGATGCTGGTGAGGACTTCTTCTCAAGAGACTATAGCACTTGGTCAAACAGTCTTTTATTTTGAAAATATGACATTTAGGAAGGCTAAGATAATGTGTGCATGTATTTGTCTGATATCAGTGGTATTATTATTACTTAATAACTTCTGTAAAGTGACCTTGTGAAAGGCACTTATAAATAAAATGTATTATAATAATAATAATAATAATAATAATAATAATAATTATTATTATTATTATTATATTAGTGTTATTATTAAATGTGTTTTGTCTTTAAAATATGGCCCCATCTTTAAAGTTTGAAGTACTTTTTCTTTATTGATGCAATAAAAGTACTAGTTAGTTTTTTAGCCATTATTCATGCAGACATTCAGATAACTCCAAATATCCTCTAGCATCTCAGAGTTAATAAATGTACAATTTTAGAATAATTAAGAAATGTACAGACTGACTGAAGCTGCGGTCAAACTGTTTTATAATGACCTAAAAATGTCAAAAGGTCTCCTCAATACGCAGCGTAAATGAGTGGATTGCGCTTTGTCTGGTTTCATCTGAAGAAGAAAGCTTCTTTATCCGGCAGTTTCTCTGTCCGGCAGTTTGTGAACAGCAATATAATGGCAGGAATGTTAATCAGTGTTTTGTCTGCCAGTGTGTCATGTCTAATCAAACAGAGGCAGCCGTTAAAGGGTGGGAGAGGTTGGTAGTGTAAACTGGTCAAATCCAGGTGCTGCGTTCGCCCACTCAAGGAGTATCAAACCATTTAACTGTGTAGCACAGAATAGAGTCCAGATTTAGTCTAGATTCAGTACTTGTATTTTGGTCCAGACGTTTTTAAGAGGAGAATGTGATCTGTGATGTGAAGTCAGGTTTATAATACCATACGATTACCTTTTTAAAAAAAACTTCTTTTAGGTGTTTGTGGAGTAAACAGTGACTATTTATGAGAAAACAGGTTTCCTGTATCAGTGAATGAGGTCATTCGGGGAAAATGGCTTCAGGGGAGAAAATGGGATGTTGACAAAGTTCCTGTTAAACTGCTGCAGAGTGGATGGCGTGAGCGTAAATGCTAAAGTGAAATCGCAATAATATGGCACACGTCAAACATCCAGCAGCACGCAGATCATGCAGGCCTCGATTTAATTTCAAAAACATGACATTAAACATCACCTTCTCAGCTGAACCAGTGCCTAAAATAAACCGTCCACCACCTGATTATTCTTCAGGAGTTCAGTGGCCTGCGATGAGAGACCGGGGCCGCAGGGAGTCGGACCCTTTTTTTTCAGTGTGCCCATTTCCACAGAACCGCTCCCCTCCTCCCACTTTTCTCCTTCCTCAATTCAAATCAGCGGATTCACTGAAAGCATTGCAGCAGAAATCTGAAACCATGTAAACACATCCAACTCAAGCATGAGGTTTGGGTTAATTAGGCCACATTCTAGGCTGGAGACAACAAGACTACTTATGGCTTACACTGGGTCAATATTGGCACAGCCAAAAGTGTGTGAAACTGGCCATGGGCTGTTTCAGTAGCTGTAATTTAATGAACTCAGAGGCTTGAAAATGGACCTACATGCACAATGACTCTGACAAACATACTGTTTTCGAAATTTAGAAAACTAAAATGTAAAGTGATACTGCATAAGGCTAAAGAAACACATTTCTTTAAAAAAACGTCTTGAACTGGTGAACATTTTCTGAGTCATATGGTGCAATTGCTGGTTTACCACAAATGATATTCAGTAATTAACACAAGAGTCCTTTACAATAGAAACATTAGGCTTTATTTCTAAAAAGGAACACAGAAAACTGCGAATCATTCTTTCAGACAACCTTGCTTTGCTGTAAAAAACACATTAGGCATACACCGAAGCATTGAACAGCCTTTTTTTAATACATTCAACCTACACATTCCATCTCTGAATTAAACAGCAGCCATCAGTAGAACCACCATTTCCAATCAAAACATTCACATCCACGGTTATGAACCACACCACTTTTATCAGAGAAGATAAACCTAATAAAGGTTTGTCTTACCGTATGTTTTCTCTCCAGTGGAGGACAGAGAAGACAAGCATAAAAGAAAGGCAAGAACTAATCTCATGAAGATCCAATTCCAAAGACCTGTCTGGCTAACTGAACTTACCATCACTTCCCTTAAATAACGTCCACCTTCTCCTCGTTATTCATCCCAAGTGCCAGGAGGGTTTTCACATGCCACAGGCCTACAGAAGTAACGCAGCAAAACACTGACAAACTAATCCACAGCAGCAAACATGGAGGTAAAGTGAAGAGAACAGTGTATGTACAATGTAGCTTTACGAAAGATAAAAACCCGAACAGATGCAGGAAAATGTGCTTGAAAACAGAAATGACGTTTAACGGCCAGCAGTGTCTTTAATAGGTTTCGATAATGCATCCGTTTTAGTTTATTGCTTCCAATGGAAAGTGGATCATAAGTTGGTACTACAAAAAATACCCAAACTTCAATATGAAGCAACACTGTCGTATCAAATTATTCCACTTTCACATTCTTCGGTTTAAAGGCATCGTACACAGTGAAAATCCTCTCCATAAGAACAGTCGCATCCAAAAGCAGGGGATTATTCCCCTCTAGTCAAACGCAGACTTGCCCAAAGGGCAAGACATGGTTATTTCTTTCAATGTAGTACATCGTTCTTCAAGTTAACGAAAGAAAAAAAAAGCACTAAAAACAGATAATCTACTCAAACGGACACAATTGCACAACAGTCTCATTTCAGAAACATTGCCCTTGTAAAAGATGGCATTTTACACATAGCTAATGCCATTGTATCGGAAAAGAATTCATCAAAAAGGAAGGCAATCTATGTTATAACAATGATTAGTTCAGAATATTTCCAGTCTAGGAAGTGCTTTAGTGCTCAGCATTAAAGGAGAATTGAAATCGTTAATAATTTTGTCAAGGGTGCATCAAATGCGGGGTGTTAAAACTCAGGACTCCAGAACGAAAGACACTTTCTAAAGTAAGCATCCGATTTGAAATTTTCAGTTTTAATATCTGAAATACAACCAATTGTTTTTTTGCTCTCTGGTCACTTTGAGAAGAATTGGTGGTTTTCAATCATTCAGCTTTAATTCACTTGAGTAGCCTTGGAATATTACTGCCAACCCGACTCCCTCTAATTACAGACACAGCCCACCCAACTTCCTGTGGATTATTTTAGGGGGCAGGGACAACACCACAGGGCCTCACCAGTAGGGAGTGTTATTCTCAATGTGACCCCAACTTTGCCACTCTGGGAAAAAGCCACTGCATGTCCTTGGGCTCCCAAATTGATCAAACTCCATCTCTGGCCTTTTGCCAGGGCTCTTGACTTCAGACGCTGTTGCAGCGGCATGGCTGGGGTGGTCGCTGTCACTATCTTCATTTATCAACCTGTAGTTCTTCCCGTCATTATTATCCCAGTGCATCTGCTCTCGCGTTTCAAAGGATATGCAGAACTCCGCTTGTTCGTCTGGGGGCACTGAGCTTGGCAGGTCAATGGCAAAGGAGAAGGTGTCGATGTCTGCACAGCCATAAACGTTGTTCATGTAGGCACAAGGGACGTCCGTGTAGCTTTTCCACGAGTCAAATGTTATCCGGACTTGAACGGACTTCTCGAAACTTACATTGCTGACTTTTACTGTGCCCATGAGAGATTTCTCTTGGATTACACAGTTCTCCAGACACACATAGTTCTTCTTTAGACGATTCCGGAAGTCCAGGTAGTCTGCTGCAGGCTGAGGGAAGTCCAGAACTAAATTCTTCTCCTTCTCCACCTTCAAGCCCACAATGGCGTTTTCCAAGTCTGAGAATTCAAACTGTAAGTCAGACAGAGGGTCCTCTTCAAATTCCTTGAACACGTGAATTGCTGTGAGGGACATGCCCTTCGAATCAGCAAAGACCACTCTCTTCTTGGCTTTGCTTTTGGGACTCTTCCAGCCCCGGCTCGTGGCCTCCACCTTGGCCTTAGAGCTTATGCACGGTCTCAGTGGCTTGTACTGGTTGATCAGATTCCTTGACTTGCAGTCCTCATACGAATCAAGAAAGCTGCGAAGGGGTGGGGAGTGTGCCAGGCAGATCCTCATGGCCACATCCACAGGCATGATCGGAGCTGGCATGGGCCTGGGATTCAAAATGTGCAAAACTCTGTTGAGGGTGGGAGAAAGCGAATCAAGCGTTACTGATAAAGTCTGGCTGCAGTTCATGTCATTTTCTGAAGTGATTTTCACTGGATTTGATCATTAGTAAATTACTTCAGGTTCAAGGCTTTTTAGAAAGCATATACAAATAGAACCTGATTATAAGGCTGTAATTTTATAAACTGAATGCATATGAATGAAATGTGTGAAAACAGAAGACGAGAAAGACGAGAAAGACGAGAAAAAATTTAACCGAAGTCCAAAAACAGCACTTTGTGAACACCCGGGGGGTGTTTCAGAAAGCAGGGTTAGTGAAAACTCAGAGTTATTTCACTACAACTCGCAGTTGTTTTCACTAACCCTGCTTTCTGAAACACCCCCCCGAAGTGCTCTTTCCTGTACTTTCTCCGGAGCAGTGACGCACCGACTCTTACCTGGTGCAGTTCATTCGGAAACGCGGAGAAAACTAGCCACAACAAACCGAGGACGGTCCGCTTCACGAAAGAACTCGGTTTAACAGAAATTAAAAAGACACTTTTCCTCTTTCTTCCGCAATGTTTTTAGCCATGCCAGACCGATAAAGATCCCCCTTTCCCCGGCACACCCCCCACAGTCCTGCAGCATAGGAGAAGCAGAGCTGCTCTCAGATGCGCTCTGGTCCTTTTGGGCAGCTCTGCTCTGCGCGAGCCCGCCCCTCCACCAATCACGGAGGCTATTCAGGACACCGCGACCAATCAGCGCCCGGGATTGTATCATTCGTCGTGCGCGTGCATTGCCCACGGCCAGGAGGGACGGAACAAAGGCCTGAGCCTCCATTAGTTTAGATATCCCCTTAGCTGAGTGAAGGGACAGTAGCTAAAGCAGAAGTTTATTAAGTTATTGTTCCCGAAAAAGACTTTAATTAAGGCTCTGAGAGGCGTTTGCTATTAACTAAACCCTGTATGTTTAGGATTATATACAGATCCACTATAAAACAAATAAATGACCTCCCCCATAAGAACATGACTTTAAATTACAGTGGATTTTTTACTCATGTCTCAAACCAGTTGATGCTCTCAAGGCATTTCTGGAGATAACTAGTGAGGTTCTTTTGATCAGAAGTCACACGAATATGAATACTGCCTGTCAGTTACAGGTATATAAATGTGTCAGCATTTGTAAGAGGGGCCAAAGTGATTTTAGGAACCCAGCCATCACAGGCCTCCTTGATCCTTGGGCCCCCGCTGACCCCCCAGTAGTTACACCACAGGTAGGTCTAAACTTTTATAAGGTAGTTAAATTTGTGGTATAAACTTATAATCTTAAAGAGTATACTATAAGTCCTTGACTTACTGCTATAAGACAAAGCAATCACCTAACAGTGTCACAGACAGTTTACTCTTAAATGCTGTGGTTTTATCTTTTATAGCCTCATCACCACTCACTCGCACAAAACAGGTCCATCGTACCACTGTTCATTCTTTTTAATCTAGGAGAAAAAGAGCATGGTGGACAAAGGTTTGCACAATTTCATTTATTTCATTCAGTGGTGAATACAAGATGGAGCACTACAATGCCTGTGTTTGCCAATCCTGGCCCGGTCACATTGTTTTTCTGGTAGGTCATACTGGGAAATCTAAAAAGATAAATGCAGAAAGGCTAACATGTAAAGACACCACAGTAGTCCAGTTGTAAAATGTCTCAAAAATCAATCAGCATGAAATTGTAGCAGCGCATTCATCATTTGTATTGGACTACAACACTTTAGATGCTATTCATACGATTCCATTCTGTCGTTTTAGGCCATATGAGCCAGCTGGACTGGGAGGAAATCAAAATGTTGCTCCATGTTATGAGATGGAAATGAGGGGGAAGTCATCTCCCTCCGGTTGGTTAAACGAAGACAGGAAAGCAACATGTAATAGTTTGTTGCTCGCCTGCAGTATATTTTCGCAGTTGCAGCTAAACAAACCATTTGTTTTACTTGTTTTTACTTCTCTAACTGCCGCCCCCACAGGTAATTTAACAGATCTTCAATGCCTAATCTGTTAAATATATTTATTATAAAGGAATAAAGTGTATTACATTTGTTGACACTTTTAAGGAACGTTTTAAATGCTTTCAAATTGAAACTGAGATGAGCTATTGTATATGAATGAACTAAGAGTTCCATCCATCACACCAGGATGCTTCTACTGGCTGAGCTTGGATGACCCTGACTGTAAAGTGTTAACACACATACACTGACACTGCATACTTCGCGGGTCAAACATGGTTCGGAAAATGTTTTCTGGCCTGCGCTTAAAGATATGCCCTGTATATCAGCAGGCATTCGAAAAGGAAGGCCTTTTGACGAGCAGAAGTTGTTCACACAGAGGCCGCAGTACATGCTTTCATTAAAATAGCGTGATTCTCATATCGGCTTTTAGCCTTGCTGGCCTGTCCGGGCAAAACAGAAGCTCTCAGAATCAAAGTGCCTCTGTGAAAAGGGAATCTTTTACAGTGGCTGGAGGGAGCAAGTCCTCTGTCAGTGGTTTTAAGTAGCATTTTCTAAGCTCACTTTGAATAGGGAAGTTTTTAGCCCTTTATTCACTGGGCCCCATAGCATTAGAGACCGCTATTCATTCTCCTGGGTAGAAGATTATGTACTGATTCTGTGTGCTGAAGTAGAAAAGTGATAAAAGCAACAGAAAAATCTCCCTTTCTAACAAAAAATACCCCTATTAGGTTAGAAATTATTTTAAAGTGAAGTATTGACTGTTATTTTTGCCATGATAGCCAGTTATCCACACTTTTATAACTAGCTGGTGCCATAAAGAAATTAGTTTATAATTTCCCTGGAAGACATTTGCATCTAACTGTAGGCCTTTAACCCTTAGGTTTTTAACCCTTAAGTCACTTTTGGTAGCTTCTGGTAAACCGGAATATTGTGGTTTGCAGGTCTTCATCATTGTGCAACAGTGTTGCAAAATAGTGTGAACACTAATTTTTTCAACATTAGCCCTGATGAACAAAAGTGACCTACTGACCCTTCGGGTGTCTCTGGATAAATCTAGTGTAGTATATTCTCCATAGCGGGGTTTTCAGTAAGACTTTATCTGCCAGATGACTCAACAGCTGGTCATTAGCTTCTTCCTAATTTCATAATAAAATCAACTAGAAAAAGAAAATACTGGAAACATGATATCATACCAACATTAGTGCCCTATTACGCCCAACTTATTTTTATCACACACAAAAAATTGTGTAGTTAAAGGTTCAAAACTCGAACACTGACCATTTTTCCCCTTCTTTCCGTGATGAAAAAAAATGGAAACGGAAAGTAGCATTTACATCGATCTGCCTTTTCAGCCTACAACAGTCTAGTCCCACTTTCACATTTTACTCATAACATGTATTTCAGCCTGGGCTGCTTTCTGATTGAGGTATAATACAGCCAGTCTGTTAGCTCATTTACATTTATCACTCTTAAAGGCAAAGTGACAAGTGGGTTTAATTCCTAGGAGCAAATAGCGATTAAAAACTGGTCGTGTAAAAGTAATTATGAACTGCACAGACAGAAGAGGAAATCTTTCTAATCCCATCAACTTGGAGCTATAACAATACCGTGAACACCTCCAGGTTCTATTATAATTTCATCAAAACCACATAATCTCATTTCTCTGATCTCTTAAATGTTACTTTGGTTTCCCCCAAGGAGAGCAGCAACTGTAAACATCATCAACAACAACAACAACAACAACAACAACAACAACAACAACAACAACAACAACGTGTTAAAGAAAGGTGTTAAATGCAAATGAAATGTTTAGGTTACCTTTTCAAGTCCCCATATCCACTCTGTCTGCTGGGGATGTTTCAGAGAGGTGTAAGGCACGTACACACACACACAGTCGACCACAGCTCCAGTCTGCAGTGGTCTATTAGTTCCGTCTTTAGAATAGGATGTTTACTGTCAGCTTGGCTGCTCTGTGCATTTGTTGAGAAGCAGCTGAACTGTCAAATCATGCGGCAGCGCTGTTAAAAAGCGAAATTCTGTCTGAAATTCTGTTGATGCTGCCGGAAGTGTTTAGTGCATATGTCAGTCCAAATGACCCTGCGGCATCAACATCCTTCCAAGTCAAGTCCAAGTTTTTCTAAACAAATGGCTTGTAAAGTAGTAACTGGCATCTAGTCATGAACTGTGTTGTGACTTGCAGATATAAAAACACAAGTGTATTGTTCTCACAGTGTCGGGTTACGGATGCTTTCCTGAGCACAAAGCAGAACAATACAGGGTGGGAGGGCTTTTCACTTCACATCGCTTCAGCTGTTTACCAGAGAAGTGATATAAAGCACATAGGAGATAGCCCGAAGTCTGGCACTGACAATTTCCCCTCTCACAACAGCCTCAGGGTATTGATAAATCAACCTTGTGCAAAAATTCAAGAGGAAGTTAGAGCTGCTGTTAAAAGCTAACATATGGGATCTGCCTTTAGCAGAGCAGTGCATGTCTGGTGCTGAGCGTAGTGGAGGACAAAGCACACAAATCCTGAACAAGCGCAGAGTTCTGCTCCTTCCATATTAGTCCATTTGAGTCTATATATCTGTAGAAGAGCAAAAGTGCACTCTAATAACTGTCAAAGGTTTTGGCAGCCCCTGCTCATGTGACATGTGAGAATAAGTGCTCAGCCTCTACACTTTTTACTGTTAACAGAGTATACTTTTGCATGGGGCTGGGCGATTTGGCCTTAAATCAAAATCTCGATTAATGGAACATTTTAACTCGATTATGATTAATGAACGATTATTTTATTTATTTATTTATTTATTTTTTGCCCTTGTAGTTCACTGACGAGTTTTGTACAGTAAATTTGCTCACATATTACAGGTGAGTGGTTTCTGAATGAAGTAATGAAGTAATCGAAATAATCCACCTGGAAAAATTTGATCCATTATAGGTTCTGAATCTCAATTTGGATTACTTTTCGATTAATCGCCCAGCCCTACTTTTTCACACTTCTGCACATTTTATTGCACGCTGTTGGCTGTTGTTATTTCATATTTCACGTTTGTATGAGCTGTGCACTTAAACAAGCAGAAAGTATTAAAGTATATTCTCTGAGGATGTGCCAGATTTTTTGTTATTTGACTGGCAGCATTCAAAGTTACGACTGAAAATTACAGTGCCTGGGAGTTCTTCTAGCGATATAATTTTGATCAGTTTCTGGTAAGGAGTTCTGTGTGGCTGTAGACTGTGAGTCTATTAGACTGTCCTATTAATAATGCTTACAATTGCAGCTCTGTGGCTTCAGCATCAAACAGATCAGCCAGTTTAAAGCTGTACTGTTCACGTGTATCACGTGTATCATTTTTTCTCCCAGTTCAGAGTAAATTCTAAGGAGTGATATTATCCATATCAGTCTGATACCAAGTAATGCCAAACGACCAATATAGCAAGAGCTTCTTGTGTGAAACCCATTCACCTTCTACTGTGAAAACCAGTCAATGTGACCATTCAGTGAAGTGAAACAACATATAACCTACGTCACATCTGTGTGTGTGTGTGTGTGTGTGTGTGTGTGTGTGTGTGTATGTGTATGTGTGTGCGTGTGTGTGTGTGTGTGTGTGTGTGTGTGTGTGTGTGTGTGTGTGTGTGTGTGTGTGTGTGT
>JBBPDH010000104.1:26496908-26509295 GCA_037974565.1 Clupeocharax schoutedeni
TGTGGCAAAATGCCAAAGATGGCACAATTTGACCTATAGGGGGCGCTATAACTTACACATGTAATTTCCTAAACAACATCTTTGACATCAATTCTTACACATGACAGCTTTTTGCACTGCACGCATTCGTCCGACCCGACTCGCTCATTCTCGAGGGCGCCCAGGATGCGGACAGCGTCATCGCTTGGACCCCGTTAATAACTGCTTGCAGTTCTAGTTAGTATTTTAAAATTGTAAAGTATTTCATATTTTTTCAAAATTGTCTGCAGATATGTTAAACACAAGAGGACACTGGAAGACTTTGTTTAATTGTTTATTAAAACATTATTACATTAATATGTGAACCACCACATATTATTGTAGGGTAAATGTTTTGCATATTAATTAGAGGAAAATGTTTCCCATTGGTCAGATTTGTTGTCAGTCCTGTTGAATGGATACCACTAGCAACATTAATTTAACAGTACTAGACGTTGCGGAGTGGATCAAGGTCAGACACATTCCAAAATGGTTTCTTGCACCTTAGTTAGGACATTTTGTGCTGCGAAGCTAAATGTATATATCTTCGTATATACTGTATTTTTTTTCTCCTGTATAGTGGCTTCTTTTGTGCCCGCACAAGCCAGAGAGAGTCATATCCTCATTACGTAATGTTGCATCGGCTTGTTACATTTGCGGTATAATTTTATGTCAGAAGTGCACATAATAGAAGTGGTCTGGAAAGATGACATCATCAGGTGGACAGACTTCAGTCTGACTGAGCATCAGGTGGATCTGCTAGACAAACTATTCCAATTCAATGAGGCCCCAGATCTTATATAGAACTTTTAAGATCTGGAGCTAATGTCTTAATGCACAACTTCAGAGGCGTCTCACTGGGTCACAGCTGTCCTGGCAGCTCAAGAGGGATCTAAACAATATCAGTTAGTGATTATAAAACAAAACCACAACCCAGAAAATGACTTTTAGAGTAGTTGGGAAACTTTTACTTAGAACTGTGGTCTCAGCCGAAACCTAGACGCATCTTTCAGTGTGTAGAGACTGAAGTACTTGGTCATTCCCACACATACCAGTGAAATCCACTCCGTATTTAACATATCCAGTGGGCATACACTCACACACACCCACAATAAGGTGGAGCAGTGGGGAGCCACTGATGTCCAAGGTCCAACACCAGGGCAAGGTCACAGATGACCTGATCCTTCCATGCAGGTCTCAGTGCTGGGAGAAAACTCACTCCACACAGGAAGGAGCACTACGCTACTGCGCTACCAGAAAATCTGTACATTCAGAGTTGGCCAATTTTGGCAGAGCTGGGCTGCAGCACTAAAAGGTCTAAATTTCATTCATTCTTTAAAGTATTGGCACCAGGTATATACACACGAAGGTATAAACATGAAAAACAGATTCATTGCCTCCACATCACATGCTTCCGACCTACACAACTGCAGCTCACAGACAATATCAGGACAATTAATATTAAAAAAGATAAACAATTACCACCCTGCAGAGCCAACTACAAACTACAATAATCAGAGAAATTTAAAAAACGGGATTTTTAAAGCATCAGCTGGCAACCCGGAATCATTTAAGTGGACAAAGCTTCATAACAAAAGATTTTATTGGCTTATCTAATCATATAAAGTCATCTGACATGTACAGCCCTGTAGAGTCACAAAAGAGAGAGACTGAAAATGAGGATGCATCTGCTACAAAAAATTTGGTGCAATTGTGGTGATCAGAAAGAAGCCATACAAAAAACTTCATATCATGCATTTCAGACAACAAAATCAAAAAGAAAAAAACACACATTTTTAGTGTTTTGTACATTATTGTAAACAAAGTCTTTCTAGAGATCATATCAAAACACATTATGGCAAGTAATAAAAACAAGATCGGGGTACAAAACAAATTCATGAACTCCTAAGGGGGGGGGGGGTCTAAAATGAAACACTGCTTGGCATGAATGTGGAACAGACAAAATAAAATTAACAGAACAACATGAACTCTAATTGTAAACACAGGTGGCAAAATATGACTTATACAATATGGTTGACATACTACATTACCACTACATAGGCTACATGAAACGTATGTCCCTGGTTTTTTCATTTGTACAGTGATATGAGGTATATTTAATTGTATTATTTTTGCCACTACTTTTTCCTTTAAGCTTTTTCTTCCTTTAAAAGCACGGGGCAAGTTTGGAGTGCAGCGTTTAGGCTTTGACTCCCAACAACGGTGCAGAGTCGGTGTGTGACAGTACTCCCCGAGTTCAGGGAGAAGGAACCGAGGCCACAGCCGGGGCTGGGGCCGATTTGCACTGGTTGGGAGCAGTGGACGCGGAACAGAGGAAGACACGGCGGACCACTGCTCCATTCAAGGGCACCTCAAAAATTGCATTAGTGGAGAAAGACACTTTTTGAACCTCGTCTAGAATGCGAAAGTCTCTCGGCTTCATTCCCGTCTTCTTGCTCGTTAAAACAGGTCCAACAATTTGGATTTGCATGTTTTCAAAAGGTCAACTCGGATGCTTCGCCAAGCAAGAACTCGAAAGGGAAGTTTGCATTTTTTTTTCTCCGTCCATCAGGCATCAGATTTGTAATTTTGCAGAGGTAGAACTCCAATTGCAACTATTCACTCAAACATATTTAATACTTAAATACACTTTCAATACGAAGAGGCCCTGAGTTTACACCCAAGGTTCCACAGCACAAAAAAATTGGTATGGCATCTGTTTCAACAGCATCATTATCCCCCAAAAGATCATGCTAATAACCCTCCCTACCCACCCACCAACCCACCTATCCATTAAAAAAATTCAAATGCCCCAACAACAAACTTAAACACTTAAAACCAAAAAAAAAAAAAATCACAGCTTTTTCACCAAAAAAAGCATGTCTGTATTTGTAATCTAACAGTTTTTGTCTTCGATGGTTAAAAGTGCTAATTTGATTCCTTGAGAAATAAAAAACAAAAATAGATGACAGCTGAAGAGGTTTAACAAAGGGGGTATGAATCAATGTTCAACGCACCCTGAGGCCATATCTCAGTAGCTGAAGATGCTACTTAAAAATATTTACATGCATGCACAAAGGTTTAATGAGAATTTGTGTATGAATGTGTGTGTGTGTCTACGTAGGTCTGATAACGTGTCTACATCTTACACCTGGCTCTTAGTGACTGAAGTATGCGAGTGTTTTCACATTGACATTGAAGTACCATAATCTCTGCATATGTACAAGTAGTGGAAAGGGTCACCAGTGTGATCAGAGGAACAGGTAGACTGAAAAATGGGGTCTTTCTCCTCAAGGAATATCAGAAACAAAGATTCACTGTAGTTTCAAAGTATGTATGTAAAAAAAAAAAAAAAAAAAACAGTGCTAGTTGCACCCAATTTTTTTTTTCCAAAAATTCATTTTCCTGAGTAATACTTTTAATTATTGTAACAGACAATAGGCTGACATTTAGCCACTGAATACTGGGCCAAACCCTGACAACTGTTATTACTATAAATCATCTTCAATTATTTTACAATTCTATTATGATTGCTAAAAACACAGGGCTCATAAAAAAGTCAAGCCTGTCATTATCTACCATCTATCTTTGCTGCTGAAAATTACACTGAAATCTACTGATGGAAATCCTCTAGGCTAATAAAAACAAAATGACTAAAATACATATTTAAAATGAATATCAAAAAATTGCATTTGAGGTCCTGAAGACCTTCCCTGGTAGAGTCTTGTATTAACAATTAGCCGGCAGTGTAATAATTAATATTTTATCTTGCTTTTAAAAAAATAAAACAAATAAAAAGATGGGGGGGTGGGTAGTGTGGAGAGTTCTCATCCCAAACTATGGACTTAAGCTGGCCACCAAAACCTTTACCTGAAGCTTTGGCTCGTGGGGGTTTTGGTTCCTGAGCTAGCCGGCTCGCCAACGTCAGCTAACAGACTAGTATACCCTGAGAATTCCGGCACGGGAGTCCGTGTTATTCGGTGGTCAACCTCTCCAACGCCAACCTGGGGGTCAGCACTGTACGCTAGTGGGGTCCGGCGACCGGATTTGAATTGAGAGCCAAAGGCCTGGGCAAAGTTCTCAATCTGGTATGTGGAACGCATTTCCACATCCTTGGATGCCTCCAAGGCAGCAAGATCAGGAGCTGGAGCCAGGGGGTAGACAGAGCTGCTGGAAGAGCTGCTGCCAGTGCCGTTCCCACCGCTGGCACCACTGGCCGTGATATTTCCATTTTTTAATTGCTCTTTTTGCCTATTACCGTTGGTGAGCTCCTGAGTGGTAAGTGAATAGGGAGGTGTGTGTGACTTGTCCAGCTGCTCTGTCAGCTCTTGAGAGGGGGTGAGCTGCTGATGGGCAGAGGCCTCCAAGCTACTCAGGTGGAAGGCCTGCTGGGAAGACGGTGAGGCATGTGATGATGAGGGGGAGCCCACTAGCATGCTGAAGTGAGACTTTGGTAGAACTGACGAGGAGGAAGGAGCTAAAGGAGAGGCGACAGATTGCCCGAAAGTACACTCCAAAGGTGAAGTGGTGTAAATGTGTTTGTCGGGGAAGAGGCTACTGGCCGAGCTGCTGGTAGATGACAGCAGGCTCGGGAAGGGGCCGCTGGGGCCGAGTGTGAAGCTGCCACCGTGGCTGGTTCTTTCCAGCGTCTGCAGCAAAAACTTGGAGTATTCAGTCATGACCCCACTCTTATCTCCAGAACCGTTTGAGGAGCTTTCGTCTGCTCCCAGTTCAGGGGTGGCAGAAGCAGGATGCAGGTCCACATGATGCTGGTCTGAAAGGTCAAAGGTCACATCGTGATGGGAACCATCATGTTTGTGCGAGTAGTGATCCAGCAAGCTCTGCAATACCTCATCTGGGATGCCGGATTTGTCATGCTTGTTGTCAACGCTGACCAGAGGGGAAGTGTCCAACAAGGCCAGTGTGGGCTCTCCTAAACCGCCCTGAATGACAGTCTGCTGAGGTGGCAGGTGGACTGAGCTATAGTCACCCCCACTGCTATTTGCAGCATGCAAGTACCTCCTCTTCTTCAAGAACTGCATGGCATCGTCATAGTTGCTGCTGGTCCCCCCCTGCTTTGATCCTGAGGAATTATGGAGGAGTCCCAGACTGTCCATACCCCCCGTGCCTGGGAGGTCCATGGACTTAGAAGCCAGCAGCTTCTGATCATGGAGACCTGAACTAGAGCTGGGCTCATCCATGGAGAGCAAGCTCTTGTCTCCTCCCTTGCGTCCACCTTTCTTGAAGACAAGTTTGGGATTGCGAACATGCTGGTTCTGCATGCTGGTGTTGGCGAGGGACCCAACACCTGAAGAGGATGTGCCGGAGCCAGTGGGCATGTCAACAGCATAGTCCTGCAGGCCGAGCATCTGTCCAGCCCCAGCTCCTGCAGCTGCTGCCTTTTTCCTGCGTCGTTCTCCCCCCTCCCCAGTGTTCCTGGACTTGCCCCTCTTGCGTGGTGGTGCGCTGGTGTTTCCCTGAGTGTGTAAATAGCTGCCTTGTGCCAAGTCCTCATCTCCAAGGTCCAGCATCCCCGGGTCGAGGCCCTTCTTTATGGCTTCTCCACAGGTTCTCTTGTGCTTCAATAAACGATCGGTACGAGAGAAATACTGCAGGTATAGGAGAGAAACAGAAGGAGTTGGGAGAAAACACTCAATATTTCTTGAATGGAAGCTGGAAAAACAACATTTTACCAACTTTTCAGAGGTGATTCTCACCTGTTGGCAGGTATCACATCTATATGGCTTTTCTCCACTGTGTGTCCGCTTGTGTCGCTCCATGTGGTACTTCTGAATGAAGCGCATGTTACACTGGTCACAGCTAAATGGCTTTTCCCCTGTTTGGAAGATAAGAGGTCCATTTTTACACGTTTAGTACATACCTTAAACCTGGTGGTATATATACACAGTATGGTGCAAAATCTTAGAAATTATATTTAGAAAACTTGAACCCTTTTTATCTGATAGACTAATATAATAATGTATACAAAATTACTTGTTACTGTATTTTATTTATGTTTTTGCATTTGCTTTATTGTTCCCAGACTGTAAGGAAGCATTATTACTATATTACATTTTATCGTCAACAAATACCTCAAATACTTGGTGCAGTTCAAGTGATACTTATACTAATAAATTAAATCAGGAGCTGCTGGTCAAGTTTCACAAATCCATGCAAAGGCTGTAAGCACCAAGGTGAAACTTGGAACCAAAATTGTGGTGTTCTAACCTGCTTACAAACCGGAGTGCTTTTTTTTTCAAGCAAAAAATCTTGATATTTAAAACTGTCTTGTTTTTTTGCATTTATTCTCAATTCAACCTGTGTATTTGCTGGTAGAAAGTCCCTTACTGCTCAGGCTTTAAAGAGTTTGCACAAGAGCCTAAGACCGTTGCACAGTACTGTATATGAAAGTGGAAAGAAGAAAAAAAAAAAAAAACACTGCTACAACATTATTTGTAAAAGCTCACAGTACTTGTGTAGAGCAGCTTACTGCTTTTATAACAAAAACACAACAAACATATATAATACTAGTTTGTGAAGTTATATTTGTAAGGAATTTTTTTTACAAAATTTTTGTCGAAAAACTGTTTGGTATTAAAACTGAAATTGTGTTTTTCAGTTCATGAAGGGATGACAAAATGTCAAAACAACTTCTGCAAAATACCAACCACTGCACTCTGTACACATTCCCTAAGCACACATTCCTTAAGCACTAGCTGTTTTTCTTAAAGAGCCCAAAACTTCCAACAAAACTGTACACCAGTGCGGAACTCACCACTGTGAATCTTCTCATGTCTCTGCAGCAAATACTTCTGGATGAAGCTCATGTTACACTGACTGCACCTGAAAGGCCTCTCACCTGTACAGTCAGAAATGCAAATGGTCCACCGTCCATATTAATAAAATATACCATTACAATTCTCAAAAACAATGTTTTTATTTGGAAGTAGAACTGCGTCAGCCAGGGGCTGGCAGTGAAAATCTCTCACCTGTGTGAATAAGCACATGTCTTCGCAAATGGTAAGAGCTACGGAAGGCAGCATTACAGTGTTCACATATGTGTGGCTTGGAGCTAGGAGAGAGGGGTCCTCCTTCGCCATCCAGCATCAGTGACTGAGCAAAGTAAGAGAGAACAAAAGGAAAACAGTCCATTATCGTAATATCACAGAATTCCCTTCCATATCTACACATCAGACTGTGAAAAACAAAAAATGAGTGAAAATAACATGAGTACCTTTGTAGAATCCCCCCGCTTCCTCCTGCCTTTGCCTTCTAGTCCTTCTCCATTTGTCCTCCTTCCTCTTCTATGAGTGGCGTCTTTTGACTCTTTCCCTAATCTTGCAGGGAACTGCTGTTAATTGGAAAAAAACAAAAAATTAAATTTGATGAGGACATGATAGATGCACTGCACAGTTCCCACAATACAAACACTAAGAACACATCAAAAAGACAGTAAATATACAAAGACAAATTAAGCATAGCGAAAAACATTCACAAAACTTATAAAACAGCACTCAACTGCTGGAGACACACACAAAATTATCAAAAGTACAATGACAACCCCATCCACTACCGTTTAAAGCTTACATGGCTAAGGCTGAGATCATGTAGAAGCATGTTCTGGTGGTTGTTAGATGAAATGTCCAGCATATCTGTACTCTTTGCGCCGACTCCTGGGCTTGTTCCATATAGTGGAAGGCGGTAGTCAAGTTCACTCATCTTCTCCTGCTTTATGCCCATGCTTTGGAGAAATCCACCACCATGTTCTGGTGAATCCCTCTCCTTCTTTAGGATCATCTCCTGGGGCAGATCTGTCACCACAGGCTGGGAGGTGAGCCGTGTAAAGCTGGTGACTGGAGGTAAATGGCTGAACATGATCATGCTGGTGGGAAAATTGGGGTCCATGCCGCCATTACGTAGAAACTCGTTGCCTAGCTTGTCCTGAATAATACTCATGGTTGGTTCCTCAAGAGGCAAACTTCATTCAGCTTAGAAGATGGGATATGCTGTAAAGGAATAAAATAGTTAATTCTGCAAAAAGGATTAACACCCAACCAGATACTAAACAACATTCAAAACGTCATGGGAAATAGACATAGAGGTGCTTAACATATCCGGACTTGTTCTAGTCTGACAAAGTATTAATTGGGTTTTACCAAACAAAAATGCAACACTGCAAAAGCGACTACGGGTCTTGGAAATAAAGTGTTTGCATTTGGTACTGACATCAGTAGATATTAAATTGTATACAACAACTAAACTGCAGTGTTACAGTAGTATAATGAAAACGTGCTTACTTTATTTAAATTACTTTCAGTGCAAGTTTAAAAGTTTGATGTTTGTGGCACCACAGGTCACTAAAATCAAGACCGAAAATTAAAGTGGTTAGCATTACTCTATACAGGTAATTTATGTTTAGAGCCAATTTCACACAGCCACGATCAACCTCTACTTACAAGTCTCTGAGGCAAGTACAGAACACTTACAGAAAATCACATACAGAAAAGATAGAAAAAGGAGCCTTTTGTGTTTCGTGCCGTGCCTTTGGATAAATTACACAACTGGTTAGCCAGGTGGCATTTAATCCCAAACTGCGATTTAAGTTGTTTGAGGTTTTTTTTTTTTAGATCAAATCAACTGACCGGTTTATTGCCCTGTTTGTCCATTAACTGATTTCCAGCTCTTCTTTTGTGGCGAGGCTGAAATTAGCAAGTGAGAACCAAACAGCTAATCTGGTTAGCTGTGTTGAAAGGCTAGCTCTCCATGTTAGCATTCCCATTTAATTTAGCTTCTCTATCGACCTTTTCATAATTAATAAAGAGCACACATCCTAGCTGATATCGAGAGCAAATGAACATGTAACTGACCTTGTACTCACAACCAGGTTTGGAGGTCAAAAATAGCAATAAAGCCTTTAAATCCAGCCAACGTTAATGAACAAATATATCACCATCTGAATTAACACCCAGCCAGCTGAGTGGGGAACTGGTAGCTCATTGTGTTCGTGCATCAGTACACCAGTATAATATTTTCCAAATTTAAACAATACCACAAAACTTTTAAAAGTAGAATAAAAGAAAGATAAATAAGAGAAATGCTAGTAGCTAACGGTTTCACTGGGCCTAGCTAGCGCTAGCTAATAATCAAACATGGAGGCATCTCTCACCAGGGCTCGCCAAAAACATTGTCCAGACGTTGTGGCTGCATTAGCATGCAGCACATTAACCAGCCTGCTCGGCTAACTGGCCGTGTAATATGTGCTGAGACTAACTAGCAACAAAGCTAACCAACTAGCACGCTAGCTCGTTTGACTCTCAATGAAAAGAGGCTACGGCTAGCGCTAGCTAGCAACAACAAGCTAATCGCGGCTTGTTTTTGCCAAACTGCTGCATTGTAAAAGCTACTATTCTTGTTTACGTTTTCCTGCTTTCTGCAGGGCTACTTTTATAAGAAGACGTCATATAGTGTGTAAATAAATAAGCAGCAAAGTAAAACGAAAACCAGTTCCAATTCTTTTGGGGTTTAAATGGGAGCTAAATGAGTGAAAAAACACATCTCTGCGCGGCTCAGGTTCAGCTCGGAGCGAATTTGATCGTATATTTGACAAGAAGTGGGTCTGATGGTGTTCCAGGACGGTATATTTGAGTGGGGTCTCCACTCAGCATCCCTGAGCCCCCCATTAAAGACGGAGTGGAAAACAAAGCTGCAGCATCTCTCGGGCTGCAGCCGCGCGAGCGCCTCTGATCTCCATTGTGACGCGGTTTAAAATCCCCTCAACGTTCGACCGCGAGCGCAGTAATAAAGAGTGCAGGTGAGGGTACCTGTGCATGTCCACGCCGGATCCGCTTCGTCCGAATGAAGACCCCCGTTCGCTCCTTTCAGCCTTTCACAGCCAAAACATTGTTCTCTCGCAGCTGTTGCCCTCTTCCATCTTGTCTCGACGCGGGGAATTATGGGTCCACCACGACGGGTCGTGAGAAGAGTCACAGACGAGTCGTGGTCAGGACACCAGTGAATCAGGGATACCCTCTGATCCACGACAGACTGGGGTTTTTTGGCCCACAAAAGAGTTGATGTTGTTGTTGGTTATTATGCAGAGCTAATATCCCATGAAGCCCACATGCATTGTACAAGAATCTCAATATTTGGAGTGAATTGTATGGTTTATTAAACTATTAAAAGTAAAGAACAAATGTGTATCCACTGAATGTGTTTTAACATACCACTTACAAACAGAGTGCCAGATTCCTGGGTTAAGCCTATGGCTCTTGTTGTTGTTGTTGCTGTATATAAACTAAACTAAAATATAAAGGTTTACATTCATATCACTTCAGAATGCAGAGCTGCTATCCCATGAGGGTCGCAGGCATTATACAAGAATCTAAATATCTGGAGTGGTTTACAGCTGCATGGATTATTCTTCAATAGAGAATATTGAAGTAGAACCTTGTATCCACTAAATGTGTTTTAAAGTACCATTTACAAGTGAAGTTTTATGGATTAAATCTCTTACCATTTATTACTATGTATTACCACATATTCCAACATCAGTGGACAAATATCACAGGAAAATCTTTTTTCAGCCTGGTATTAGACTTCTGGGCCTGGCAGTCTGGCCTGTGGCATTCGTGTCTATCTTTCCAAATCATGATTGTTTGGATTTCACCCGACTCACCAGAACAAGTCGGAGCATGTTAATTTTATACAGTCTGTTCAGTAATATAAACAACCTGCTCACACACAGCTATAGTTTCCTGCTTTCGCATTACTCAGCTATTCTTTTTTTTAAAAAATATTACATATACATCTTTGGTGAAAGGGTTTAGAAATCAGTAATATGAACATTTAAAGAGCATCAGGACGAGATTATAAAGCCTCGTTTCTCCTCAAGCAGAGCTATTACCTCACAAGTGCATCACTGAAAGAGAGGAAACCCGCACCCACAGAATGTAACTGATGCATGTTTGTAGTTCTCTGAACAAATCCACAGACAGCTAGCAGGTTAACAGCCCCCTCGAGTAGTATTCAGAGTTTGGCTTCTGAGAATTCCCTATAAAATAGCATACAAATATCTCAAATGCCCATGTTACTACCAGGGGTGGACTGGGACACAAAAACGTCCCTGGACTTTCCAGTGGTGGTGGGTTTGGTACCATCTCTTTTTATTGTTTGGCCTTTAAAGGTCTATTAGATTAATTGTTGATAACTGCTGGATTTGTCAATTACTTTGTCAGGAATATATTAAAATGTTTTAGGACAAAACCTTATATCAAAAATGTCATTAAAACTATATCTTAGGCACATAATATTATATAATTACATAATATATTACATAATATTCAAATGCATTCTGATGTCTACCATTCTGATTGTTCTATGAACACTGAGTTTTTCTCAAATAAATAATTTCACACACTGAAACGACTTGCAGCTATACACTCTAATTATGCAGAATTGCATAATGGATTGATTCGCCTTTAATGACATTTAGAAAGTAGTAATCTGGCAGTTAAAGGTGCACATCCAAGAAAACGTCTCACCATGAGAGTGAACTGTGTGGGTTGAAGGGCCTGAATCAGAGACTGTCTCAGAACCATCCAACTCTTATCAGAAGAAGAGGCATCCTCACAGAAGAGCACATGGGTAAGTAATAATGGGAAGTGTTTTAACCCTTTATTTCTGCTGACACTGTAAAACACGATTTTGAGTATTAGCACATTATTAAAATTTTTTTGCAGGCAAACTCAATAAAGTGTAAGATGAATAATGTAGGAGCTTCCCTTGGTTTCCTGGCTCCTCCTTTTACTAAGTAGACTATTACACAGCAGATTATTACAGATCTAAATTCAATTCAGACCCATTTCATGGTTTGGTCCAATCATTAGCCTTAGCCCTGATGTCATTTTAATGTTTAATGTAGCATGAATAGCATACAGCAGTCAATCTCAAGCCTTTTGTTTGATCCATCCAGCGATGCTATATGCTGACTGGCCAAAAAAAGAGAAAATGCATGTCCTCTATGAATTGTCGATCCATATTTACGTCACATTAAATTCCACGTACCTTTCTATAATCCAATAGATGTTTCTGCGTTAAATTAAATTAAATTTTTATCCCTCCTATTCTCCTTAGGGTCAATTTGACCCCTTTCAATGTTTATCACTCAGAAATGAATAGTTGCCTTTCTTTTGTTTACGAGAGGGAAAGGGGGCGGGGTCACCAACATCAATCATTCTGGTTAATTCTGTGAGAGTCATGAATGTGCTCCCAGATTAGAACAGATCTGGATGAGAGATTTGTAAGATACACTAACTCTAAAACTGAAAGTTTGACCTGACGGTGGCGCTACAGGAAAGGTCATATCATCAC
>JBBPDH010000104.1:26571271-26583580 GCA_037974565.1 Clupeocharax schoutedeni
ATTTGGTCCACTGTCACACCATGGTAACGCTTCCCAGGAGTTGTCTAACAAAAATCACTCCAGAAGCAAAGTGTATGATAATCTGGGTAACACCTAAGGATCTTTGAGCCTGTCTGGTTAACGTCAGGGTTAATGAATCGACCATCAAGCAAACACTGAACAGTAGAGTGTATGGAATGAGAACATTGGTGCTTCTTTAAGACCACCTGAATGAGTCTGAAGACCACTGAAAGAGCGTTATGTGGATTGATGATGATCTTAACGGCTAGAATGAAATTATGTTTCGGGATGCACCGATCGATCGGTCAGTGATCGGAAACGGACGATTTTTGGGCTGATCACTCGCACATATTGCCGATTTCAAACCAATCTGTTTTGGGGGGGTTATTTGTTTGTTTATGTATTACATTTTATTTATTTAAATCTGTAAAGAAAATTTATGAAAAAAAGCTTTATATTAAAGAAAATTAGATTTTTCTTCGTATTAGCTGTAGAGCTGCCACTATCATGTCACTATTATAAAAGTAAACAGGGAAAGTAACTATCACGTTACATTAAAGTTGAAACCCATTTTTTGTGTCGTTGTCGTCGACTATATACAGCAGCTCTAATTTTCGGAAAATCGGTATCGGAAAAATCTGTATCGGCCGATCACACTTACAAAAAAATCAGTAATCAGAATCGGCCAAGACAATTGCAGTCGGTGCATCCCTAGTTATGTCAGTGCATTCTTACATCCTAAGCTGAGTGGTCATAGATTAAGTTTTCCTACCTTTGAACCACTTGCCCTAATCTGATGGTCCTAGATAATCTGGATTCTATCAGCAAATTGTACACAAGAATGTCAGGGCATCTGTCTGTGAAGAGTAGATCAGTCTTGTAACATTTTGGATTTTGGATACCACAAGCTGAAGTGTGGATCATCCATACAAAACAGCCCACCAGCAACGGTCAGTAGCAGCAGTGTTGTAGGAGGTTCTTACATCAGTTCAGCAAGGCCAAAGTCCCGCCAAGTCAATTTGTGGGACCGATCAATAGCTACAGAAAATGTTGCTGCTGAAAGGGATCACAAGAGTTACCTAAAGATTCACAGATTCACATAATCAGAAAAAAGAAATTAGGATCAATTTGTTCAATAAATCAGAGTAGATTTGGTTTGTTTTATTAAGTGCCTTTTTATTGTTGTGGCTTCAATGATCTAATCACATTTTAGGTCAGATTAATGTAATAATTAAGAGAATCCATGGTTCACAAATTTCAAGCATCACTGTATGTGATCGAGACAATAATTTTGTGCATATTAGGGGTATAAAAATGCATCGTTATGCGACGAATGTGATTTAACTGCAGGAACTTCGTTGTAATTTGTGGGCTTATTGTGGGCTTAAACTTCAAGCATAAACAAAACAGATAAGTAGCCAATAGTAACTAATGGAACACTTGGTGTGTGTTTATTGTCATCATTCCACTGCTTTGTAGATCATGGTTATATCTGATCTTTTATGATCTACTGAAACCTTTACTGAGAAATTAGTTAATTCTTTTTAACAAAAACCTTTTGTATACATCTTGTGCTGTGCTGTACCCAGGGGGTATCCCTTATGGCAGTGGCAGGCGAGTGGGGCGTCCGGCCTCAGGTGCGGGAGGGGGAGATGATCCTGTTAGAGGCGATGAAAGACCTCAAGAAATTCTGGTGCAGCAGCAAATCGTGCTGGCCCTGCGTCGGCTGCGAGAGGACATGCAGAGTGTGATGGAGCGGCTGGAGGTGGTCGAGGGCCTTGCCGCAGCTAATGTAAGAGCCTGCTTAAAACAAAAATAAAGTAGTGAAATCAGCAGTCTTCACATAGTTAGGCATAACTAACAAAAATTCATATAAATAAGTGGTTGATAAATGTAGATTACAAGATATAACATTTAAAGGCATGACTGTTATTTATGTTTCTAGTCATTTAGTCCAAAATTCACCTCCTGTATTGAGTCAGATAACCAGCCTACTCACTGTGAGGGAGAAACAGGGATGTCTGATGTCTATGATTTAAAAGAAAAGTGGTACTACGTGGGAATGACCCCTCCAGGGATGTGTAATTGAACAGTACATCCTGAAATGTTCTGTAGGATTGTAGGAGGGGACCAAAGCTCCTAGTTATGTATTGTATAGAGAATCATTAAACATTTTCGAATCACAGAAGGAATACAGAGCTTCTCTGCTTCCAGAACTACTGGAATGAATCTATTATTGTTGGCCAAATTCAGCCTGCAAGCTTTGCATTGCTTAGAGAATCATAACAGCATAGTTACTGAATAAAATAGTTCTAAAGCCCTGTTTTTTTGTGTGTGGAGCTTATACCAGCGGGGTACATACCATGTTATATGTTTATGTACTGGACTGGTGATTCCACATTCCACCAAATGATTGCTGGGATGTGCTTCAGCACCCCCAAAGCCCTAGTTAAGGATAAGTGGCTTAGATAATGGACGAGTAGATGTTTATTTATTGTGTGTGTAAATCCAGATAGATAAAGGAGCTTGATATTGGGTTTATGATTTTTGATTACTATAGCAGGTACTGAATGACTAGCAAATATTGTGGGTAATGTGGAAACTGTTCTTAACTGTCTTTGACTGTCCCCATGTTCTTCCTTTTTTGCTTTTTCGATACATCTAAGGCTCAAAATTCACAGTGGAGATCTCACTTGCACTTAACGGCTCAGCAAGCTGAGGTAAGGCTGAAGTGATGTTAAATCATGCTAAAGTTGTTAAAGGATTTGTGTTTTCAGTCTGACCAACAATGGATGGTTCAAGACCTCCCATCTGTGTCCACAGGCAGAGAAATGGTGGCCGTTTGACGTCTCTGGCCGTACGCTGCTTCTCCTGTTGGTGTGGCCTTTCATCGCTCAGGGAATGGTGTTCTTGCTTAGGCGGAAGAAGAAAAAAACTCACGCATCATTCATATAGGCCTACCTTGAACAAGGAAATCTTCCCAGAGAGATCAATATAGAATTATGAACCTAAAGTTCAAGGTAGAGGGCTTCAAGAAGGTTGGCTGTCCTAATATGAAGAAATGTTAATATGGATGCTTAATTCCTACTCTCAGAAGGAAATGGTCTTGGTAATTTCATTTGAACCATTTTTAAAAAAACAAATCTATGGTGTATAAATCTGTCCATCCCAATCACTGACAGAACTGTTTTTCTTCAAGTATTAGCACTAAATTGTGGATGTTTCAGTACTTTGTACAATGTCTTGTTAACAGATTTTTAAAAATCTTGTTTCAAGTGGGACAGAATGAATGTAACCTGTATGAATAGTTCATCAAGACAGCCTTACATTAGCCAAGCCTTCACTGTGGAAAGAAACGGTGCCATGGACTTCATAACAGGCCTGCAGAGAACAGTTCATGAGAAAAGCTGTTCAAAAGAATATATTTGCTGACCCTGCACAAATTTTGAACCAATATTTTGAATATTCAGAATGATAAGGTGTCATGTCAGTTAAAATTGGCCTGTTGGCCTCCTAATACCTGCTGCAAATGATCAAGGGATGGGCCAATGGAACTGAATTGGGCACTTGGTTGCTTGACTTTGATGAGTGAGCAAGTTTTGGAGTTTTACTCTGCTCTTTGTCACCTTTCTTTTTGCAACAAGTTTGGGAGAATGTCCTGGGTTGTGTGTTATGTCTATTCAAAGCCATCAAAATAGGCTTCTGTGAACCATGCTTATTTTACTGAAGAGATGTCAGTGAATTATTTTAGTGTATTGTTTGGGTCATACGCACTCATCACATGGCATCATCTGAGGAAAATGGACATCTGTACCATTCAGTTTAATCTCTGGATGAGGCTGCGTTTGAAAATAAAAGAGAATCGTGTTTTAAAGCTCTTTTTTCCGGTCCACCGTCATTGTTGTGGTGAGCTATTCAACTTGTAACTAGTGAATACCCCCACATCCGAGACGGCAATAAAGCTTAGCTAAAGGTTTAAACCTATTTGATGCATTTTGGGGGTGAAATTCGACTTGGTGGTGCATCTGAGGCGGCTTTTTTTTACTCTGTCCCCATCATACGAGCACAAAAAGACGAACAAGGCAGATTTCTTAGACGCCTGATCCCCCCTAAACAGGCCTAGGCGTTTTGTTATGAAGCTGCAGATGTTATTTATGTCGCTAGCAAGCGTTAGCACAACTTCCCTAGCAAGGAAAGAAAGACTCCATTTGGTGAACGGACTGGCTAAAAAATACACACTTTCACTCCTGCAAAGCATTTCGGTATGGATTCTCTGTCGGTTTGAGACAAATATGTGGAAAAATCTTAAACATGGCGAGCTTACAAAAACCAGCAAGCCCGCTTAGCAAGCTAAACTAGCTGAACCAGCTTGCTAGAAATACCGTCGTTGACAAATTGCAGTTTAAGCTGGTCAGTTATCGTCTCACAAATGCAACGCAGTAAATCATATTTTATTGGAATAATCCCTGTACAAAGCATGATGTATCATCTATCTGCCCGACAGGGTGAAGCTCGGTCAGCTAAACTCCATTGGCTAACTAGCAAAGCAAACAGAGCAGCTATTACCCCAATTCACTTCACCTTTAAGAGCAGTTATTTTTAAAACACACTTAATAAACGTTGGCTGATTTGTGTTGAGAAGCAAACGTCACATTTTACGACGTGTAAAATCGAGTTGGCCGTGGGGAAAAAATTACACGTTAGTCAACTCCACGAACACACAGCACACTCAATGGCTCATCACTGCCGTGCATAAAGACTAGCAGGGACTACTTTGTGGACGAAGAACGTTTAATCCTACCCCAATCGAAAGGTAGGTACTGCCTATTCATATGCACGATAATTAGAACAACTGTTACAAGTATTAGATATGTTCCCGTATTGTTAATATGGCGAATACGCTCTGGCGTGTTATTCCATTCATTTGAATGCAGACGTCGACATATTAAAAATATTTGTACAACAAAAGAGACAATACCCCCGTACCAGAGCCGATGGTAGCGCTCACTAGAGTGACCGGGACAGCTTTCTGTTTGATAGACATAGGAACTAACCAGTCAAAACGCTGCTGCGTGGTAGCGAGGGTGGAAAAAACTTTTGAGCCTATCCGATTCTCGACTGGGCGGAACACGAGCGGGACTGAAAACAATTGATGAATTGTGGGTAACGTAGTCTCAAAAGCGGACTCGCCGTTAGAGGACAATGGAGAGATGAACTGCAAGTCCCAATAAGCAGGGAAAAAATGGGGACTAGCCGCATGCGCCTTTTACGTGAGGGAGGTGATAAATTCACAAGCCCCAGACCACTCCGTAGCAGAAGCGAAAAGGAGTTTACAGCGGGTGGAAATGTGTTCGATTTTGTCAAGAAAGCAAGCCAGTCGCAGACGGAACGGAAAGAGTTAACATTTAACAGCCTTTTAAGTAGCGTAACAACCGAAACATTAGCCTCGAAATAAACGGTGAGTTTGTTTCCTCACTACATTACCCCGGACTAGCTTCTCGTCCCGTGAGATTATGTTGATTCAGATGTTAATGTTAAGTTAACATTCACTTTTTTTAATAAGAACCCGCTTTTTTTTTAAAGTTGGTTTTAATCTAGTAATATGTGACCTTTTAAAATAGTATTTCCATCCTTTGTGGTTTCTGGTCTACTCTCATTCTCGAGGGAAAAGCAATGTATGTTTTTCATCACTGATCACAAACTTGTCTCTCCTTCAGGTGGGAGTGTACAGTTATGGAGCTCATTAAAGTCGACGCTGCTCCGGCGGCGGACGACAGGGGGCGGCAGAGAGACGACAAGCGGCAGAGTGCCCTCTCAGAGAAACAAGTGCAGCGGAGTCAGCTGGAGGTCTGTCCGGGACTCGTGTCAGGAGACCGTGGCCGGGAGAGAAGCGACCCGGAGCCCAAAGCAGGCGATGCTGCGGGTGACGATGGCCTCCTGGCCGAAAAGACGTCCAGGGAGGCGCAGAACAAGAGGCAGCCTGGCTGCCCGGGAGCAACTCCCCACGGAGGCTTCCAGGACGGCCGCCAAGGCAAGAGGAAGCACCGACGGCGCTCCTCCAAAAAGAAGAGGCGCTGGAAGCCGTACTTCAAGCTTACCTGGGAGGAGAAGAAGGAGCTGGACGAGCGAGAGACGGCGCGGGCGTCGCGGGTCCGGGCCGAGATGTTCGCCAAGGGTCTGCCCGTGGCTCCGTACAACACCACGCAATTCCTCATGGAGGAGCACGACCGAGAGGAGCCGGACCTGAACACGGAGCTCTGCGGCCGCTTCGAGGACACGGGGAGCGAGGACGATCACTTCGAGACCACCGGTGGCGACGACGAGGACGTGGAGGGAGCCCTGGACGAGGAGGAAGGCGAGGGGAGCGACGGCATGGGGCGGCCGGGCCACACGGGAGCCGGAGCGGGAGGAGGAGGTAGTGGGGGAGGTGGCGAGTTTCTGCAGAGGGACTTTTCCGAGACGTACGAACGCTACCACGTGGAAACATTGCAGAACATGTCGAAGCAGGAGCTGGTCCGGGAGTACCTGGAGCTGGAAAAGTGCATGTCGCGCCTGGAGGAGGAGAACAACCGCCTGGAGCGGCGCGCGCGCAGGAGCGGCGGGATCGAGAGCGCGCAGCAGCGCGTGAGAGAGCTGGAGAGCGAGGTGGAGAGACTGAGGGCTCTGAACGGAGAGCTGCTCCTCACCCAGCAGCAGGGACTGAACGGATCCAGAGCAGCAGAGCTCCAGCCCGCGAGAGAAAACCAGTGAGACTGCGGGAAAAAAAGAAACAAAACCAGTGGATATGTTCGGTTTCTGTTTTTAAACGTCTACCCATTCATCCAAGTCGTTGTCTTAACTGTAAGCCGCGGTAGCTTTATTGTGATGCGCTTTTCAGCTTGACAGCAAAACAAAGGAGGTAATTTTCTTTTCTTACAAGATTTTTTAAAAAATATTACAGTTGTACGTGCGGTCTTATAAAGTTGGTCAGTTAATTGTAACATAGGCTAGTTTTTGCGCCAGTAATTGAATTTGCAAAAAGGAAAAAGACTGCTTTGCTTTTAGAGTTTAATAGTTGACCTGAGGAACAACTGCGATTTTTCTCTCTCAGACAGCGGAAAGGTGTGTGTGTGTGTGTGTGTAAGTTGACCGTGAATCCTACATACTTAATGTCCGAGCGCTTTTCGTGTCGATCAGTCCAGGAAAAAAGAAAAATCACTTTCTTTGGGGGGTGTTTTGCTGCTGGTACACCTGATATTTCTGCTTCCACTTGTTAATGCATGACCAAGGCAGTATGTAATAAAACTGGAAAATTCCGTTTTCCTCCAAACAGTGTCGATTAAATTATTTTAAAGGTCTTTCTTTTGACTCGTTCTGCTGAGGTAAAGACTGAGAACAGAGTAAAGTTCTGCTTTCCCACTTTAACTCACCTCCCTGGGGTCTCTTTGTCCCTGGTTCAGGACGAAACATCAGTCATCAGGATTCTTCCACAGGATTTACATTTAAACGAGCCATATTTCCGCTTGATTTGTATACTTTCCACCTTATTTATACATGGCAAGAGCCTACTAAACCGTTAACTGAGTAAATACACTGCAGACCTGTTAACCAGCCCCAGGCTTTGAAATCTAAGTCATGGCGCGAGAGCCGTCACTTCATCATGCTCTGTGCCACATGTCTATTTCAGGTTGGTGCCCATTTCCCCATAGTTTGTTTTGGCATTATTTTGACAGTATTGGCGGCCCGGCTTTCTCAGTTATGATACTTTGTGTCATATTGCTGAGATAACCCCCTCCCCCCCAACCCACCCATCAAAGTCCTGCTAATGTAGCTCATATCAAATGTAATCAATTACATTCACTTGCTGTATGGAATGCTATAATACTCAAAACTGTTGTTTTTATAAGGCTCTATGGTCTTATAGCCAAGAAGGGCTGTGTGGGAGAGTTGACCATGAACCCTATATGCTTAATATCTGAGCACCTTTTGTGTCGATCAGCCTCTATGGCACTGTATAGCCTCGAAGTGTTCCTCGTAAACATAAACAATGTGGTGTTTCAGCGTGTGTTCCAGCTGTGTAGCAGCTTGACTGGATAAAGTTCTTTGTGCTGGCTTTCCAAAATGAAAATTAATCCAAGTCTGTTACTAAGAGGATTTTCTTTCTTTTTTTTTTTTTTTTTTTTTTAAGATAGCATCCTTGTTTTTTTTCCCTTTTCCCTAGGAGAGACACACAGCAATAAGACATTTATATAACAGCCCAAAGGTTTGAAAAAAAAAGAAACTGTTCAAAACAAATATTATATTATCATGTATCATTTGTACACAAAGGTTAACTTAGCAAGGCTTTGTACAATTGTTACAAAAATTGGTCCACACAAGCACCCACACGGTGTACATGAACACACATGCACAGGGCAGTGACGGTTATGACCCACAAACACAGAAGACGGACACGTCATGAGGAGGAATGGAGTTGGCAGTAATATCTGGTCAAGAAGGAGATGGCAAAACTCCAGCCGTCCGCAGCCGCCATGAGGAAAACGAACTGTAGGTCGAGATGCGGAGGAGAAGGGACGAGAGATTGCGCTGGGATTCCCAAAGCTTCAGGTAAGGTTAGGCTGCGTTTCAGTGCAGCTGTGCTTAACCCGCTGTCTGTAATACTGTCCTCCACTCACAAAAGGGAAGACTGTAAATGGAGGATGGATGCTGGAGAGTAAGCCTGATCCTTGTAACCTTTTAGATAATTTTTTTTTATGTCTACAGTGTCTGAAGTACAACTGCGCACAAGAACGCTCCACAGCCTTCTACCCATAAATGCTTGAACACTAGTCAGGCACCTGAGTGAGGAGCCATTTTGTGCTGTCTGTTGGTAATGCTGATAAGGTGCTGTGCAAAGTCTTTCTGATAATGGAATAAGGTTCGTGCTCTCCGGTGCTTTTGGCATAAAGTGCCCTCCTCCAGTGGATGTGGTGGTGAGAGGAGAGACAGGGACAGAGATGGAAAAGGCTCAGGTTATTTATTGCTACCCGGTGCAGTATGCCGAAAGGCCTTAAGCCTTTATTGCATGTGTTCATTTTTTCAGTATGCTGCGCGTATGCAATTAATAGCTGAAATGAATTTGGCTATAGTTACGCTCCCTTTCAGTTTAAGACTTCCACTGAACCTTGAACCTTTGAGAAGGGCTGGTGCTTCCTCAGATGAAGGAATCTGGTTGGCACAGGCTTGTTGACAGGTTAATGCAGGGAGTCCCAGCCCTGGTCCTGGAGTCCTAGTCTTATCCTGGGTGTTTTCACTGCTTTAATACTCCACATAACCAATTAATTATAGGAATATTCCTCAATCATTTAAAATGAGGCCCCTACCTTTAACACCTCCCATTAATTACCAGACAATGCGTTTGTTATATTTAGAAACGAGCAGAAAAGTTGCTGCTTAGAAACTTACAATACCTGCAAATTGGTCGATGCTGAATGCCATGAGCAAATGTATGACATACATGACTATACAACTCTTACACTTTAACATACATGTCTTAGGATGTGCCTTACCAAAGCTGTTCATCACATTTCAACCTTTTGGTCACTGAGCAGCATTTAAGTCATTTACGCTTTCTCTAAGATTTTTGCTATCTGTTGGGGATCAGATAGGAGCATGTGAGTAGTTCACCAGCTCCACTTCATGGGTAACGTTCTTCCCTTTGGAAAACTAGTCCCATCTCTGAAAGTATGAATTATACAGAAAGAAAGCTCGATTTTTAAATAGAACTGATTGAAAAAAGTTTTCTATAAAAATGTGCATACAGTGTTTTACGAAAACATTCACAGATGGAATTCAGCAACTGCCCACCAGCTTCAACCCCAAAACTCCCCCAAAACACAGGGTTTCTCTTCCTGCTTGTCTGGTAATCAGCTAGTGATGCAGCAGGTAGAGGTTACAAAAAAGCTGGAGCGTCCCTTTATCAAGCCCTTGCCTGATTTTAGAGCAGGCACTGCAGGACCAGGTTTGGGAAAACTGGGTTAATATATTAGGTTTACGGTGGTTTCGCATGATTGGTCAGCCTTCCCCAGACACGTTGCCCACGACTGTATGACGTCTCCTGTCTCTCCTCCTGCGCCGTGTTTCTGGGGAACCGTGCCGCCGTTGGGCACCTGACCTCCACAGGTCATTGGCAGATGCCAGGAGGTTAGCCTGAACCTGACCCAGCCAGCCTTGCTGGACGGAGGGATCGCGACTGGGGGACATGGCCTGAAGGAACCTCTCCTGCCCTCGGAGAAGTGAAGCTTTGACTCGAGATAGTCCCATAGCAGCCCGCTCCAGCCCTGCGTCCTCCCCGTACAGAGAGCGAGGGCGTACCCTTTCTCCGCGGAGCTTCTTCCTGGTCACAGGGTTTGTCTGGCCGGTCCTGTGAGTGCTGCCGGGACACATGGAAGAAGAGGGGCTCGCAGGACGGCCTGTGGGTCTTAAACATATCGAGCTTTGGTGTGAATAGAGGAAGCTACGAGGACGCGGCTGCTCCCTCAGATCTCTGTCTACCTGTATACTGTTACCATCTCCCTGCTGGCAAGCTGCATTTTCCCTCCCTCCTACTCCTTGTCCTGCCCCTTCACATGCTTCCATAACTCGTTGTGCTCCTTCATCCTCCACCACCTCTTCAGGTTGAGCTTCCGAGCTTAAAGGAGCACAAGCTGTCTCCCCGCCCCCCTCCTCACTTCCCTCCCCCTCCCCCAGCTCCCTGTAGTTGCTGGCCTTGACTGGCTCGTGATCCGAGTCCTCGTCGCTGCTGCTGTCGGCGGGGCAGGTGCTCTGGTGCTTCTTTCTTTTACGGGTCACAGCAGATATGATGGACAGGGGGAGGAAATCCTTGGCACTCGTGTCTTTCTTTGAACTCAAAGATCCCTGCCAGAAGAGATGCAGCACAGTGAGGGTCATTTCTAACCAAACAATCTGACTTGGTTGAAGAATGTCCTAATTATGGTGGCATATCTGACAACTAATATTCAATTCGTAAGCATTTCTGCTGACCAATGGCTTCTCCAGTCCTCAGAAGACACACGTCTGTACATTTAATGCACGATTACTGTTTATAATGTATATTGGACAAAAATAAAAAAGAACATTGCCTGTGCAAAAGTAAATAGCATTTAATACCCTCCCAATAGTAAATAGGACATTTTCACTTTAATTAGTAGAAACACCATGTTTGTGTTTATTTGCAGGGCCTGTGTACTTAGTTTCCCATAGAAAATCAACAAAAGATGCCAAAGATCTTTAAACTTGACTATGGTTGCACCACTGAAAGAAATGAGCAATATCTAAATGACTTACGGCAACCAAGTAACAGACATCATGTTACTCGAGACTTTAAGTGTCTTATTGCCTGAATGTGTGGCCTATGATGATGTCATGCAGTGCCAGTGTAAATAAAAAATTACCTTGGATTTAGCTGAATCGCTGTTGGTGGAATCTGTACAGGTGGAGAAAAGAGAGAGCAGAGGAAACAGAGCGGTCAGGCGTCTGCAGAGCTGGATATACACAATGTGAACCTGTGAGCAATGGGGTGCACGCAATGTGAGAATGGGAATTAATTCAGCACTCTTTGGGGAAATGTCAGACTAAATACGTTTATATTCATTTAACACTGTTTACTGTGAGTATCCATAAGGATTTTACCATTCACACACATTTCATCACTTAAAAAACACATCCACTAATGTTTATCAGTTTATCAGTATTGGTGCAGGTGCCTGACTGGAATATTTTGAAGTTGAAGTTCATCCAAACTGTATTTGTCACAAATACACACACACACACACACACACACACACTAGAGCTCAACAGATTTATCGGCAAGCCGATATTAGGCATTTTCCAAACTGTCGGTATCTGCATTTATAATGGCCTTTAAATGAATATTTTGAAAATAAAATAAAAACGGACGAAACCCTTTTCAACCATTTCACGAGTGTTGGCGTTGTATAGTTTGTCCACCAGAGGGCACTCTACACCGTCCCTGTTGGCAACACTCGTGTAGAACGGGCCACACATCCTGCAACTTTGATTTGGTGGTTGTTGTTTTTGTGTTTTTGTTCAAGGGACTTTAAAGTTTCTATTTTTATACATTTTATTATTCAGAACTTTCATATATTTTGATGTTTCTCTGTTCCGTTGTGACAATATTTTAGTGAATACTCATAAATAACTACAAATAACTGTTCCTGTACTAAAACCTGCCTCTGCTGGACTGGAGCTATTCAGGATTGACTGATTATACACTACCTCATATACTGTTAGCAATTTATATTTTGCTGTTGTTGTTATTTATCAGAACTT